>JAAEAF010002351.1:0-107851 GCA_011037195.1 Triatoma infestans
TTTTTCGTGCTGCGGGTGTGTTAGCTTTTATGTTGATGGTAGCGTATTTAGGTATAACCTTGCGACTAAGACATTGTTTGTTGAAGTAAATAGTGGCTTTAATATTGTAGTATATCAACATAGCAAGTACTATTTGGAAGGCTTCGCGGGTGGATTACTAGTTGTTGCCGTTCTTTATAGCAGTTTTTTCTTTTTGTGGGCAGTTTGACAATCCTTCCGGACAAACAACAAATTAGGCAAAAAACTCCGCACTCGTACCGAGTTCACTGACATGTATCACAGCAGTGGGGTCTACGAGTTGAAGTGCCCAGACTGTGACAACATTTACGTGGGGCAGACCGGCAGAAAAATCAAGGAACGATTTACCGAACACATCAGATCAAACAAATACGACAAAGTTGACTCAAATTACGCCAATCACCTAAAAACAACAAACACAAACCCGATGACATAACGACCACGATGAAACTAATACACTCTGGCCACAAAGGACGACGACTTGACATAGTAGAACACTCGAAATATATAAGCGAAAAACACAAAACTTAATAAATGAACAGACAAAACTTGTTAGTGAACCATTATTCAGAACACTCTTCCCACAATAGCAACAGAAACACAATTACACACGCAACAAATAGTTCTTAAATAGATTTTAAGGTTAGGTTTAGTTTTAAATCTACTATGTACATATAACTTTACTAGTTTAGATATATATATATTTAAAAAAAAAAAAAAAATGATGTGTGACATGGTTTGTGGGATGCATAATAAAAAAACTTAATTATATAAGAAAACATAATTAGGTATACATGCTTGCGAGGATGTGAGGGTTGCGTGAAAAAGTGAAAGAATGACTGGAATTTCTTAATTCTTTGGAACTGGAAAACTTAACTTAATTATATAAAAAATCGTTCAGTTTTAACGAATGAATGAATTTTAAAATGTTAGTTTAATCGTTGTTTAATTTTATTTAGATTTATTTTGTGTATCTTATTTTTTAATTTTTATTTTTGTATATTCTTAATATTTTGGTTAGTTAATTGTGAAGTAAGTCTCCCTCCAACAACAGAGTTTAAAAATTAGACCTCCGCGTCCACTGTAAGAAAAGAATTTGCCCTTTAACAACCCAAACACGTGTTTTCCCACCCATCTGGCCACATCCCTTTACCTAGCTTAAGAGTTTAGTAATATAAAAAAAAAAAAATACACCTCAGTTAGTGTGAAACTAAGTCTCTGTACGAGTCTGTGTTGGCACACTGTCTGAAAAACGCATCCTGAAGATGGGCGAACGCCCGAAACCGGTCGATGACCACAAAATGAAGCAGGCTACCACGGAAAATGTCTCTGATGCTTTCCAGCTCTGCGGAACCAACCACCACAACAAATATGGAGCCAGTGAGGCTAAGTATTTTAACAATTTCTACAATTTAACCTCAAAAATATACAATATTAAAGCCAATATTTACTTCAACAAACTATGTCTTAGTCGCAAGGTTACACCTAAATACTCTAACATCAACATAAAAGCTAACACACCCGCAACACGAAAAACAATTATCCAAGCACAGAAAATCTGGATTAAAAACGAAATACGTACACTTTACCAAAAAAAAGGAAAAACTAAACAGACAGCTGAAAGACACACACATTGAACTTGCCAATCAATACCCTAGTTCAATCTTTTATCATTACTACAACCAGATAAGTGACAAACTTACGAAACAAATGGAACGTAAATACAAAACACTAAACAAAAACTCGACAACCTCCAAAAATCACAGAACACTCAATACAAAAAACATCAAACCCAGGCATTCCACCCACGAACTGTAAACCTCACAAACATTACGTTTACACCAATCGAAACCGAACTACTAGACAAGGGACTTAAATACAATCTCAAGAGCACGAACCACACCAAGAACATTGAACAACTTGCCATTGACACTGAACTTGCGATAACTTTAGTACCACACGATGAACAGGAACACGCTCGCCATATCGCCGCAAACATAATAAAAGACTTACAGAAACAAGAAACGCACAGTAACACAGACGGACAAGAAGAAAGAACTGCCGGTAGAATACGGAAAAAACTCAAAGATAATAACCTTATAATCACAAAAGCCGACAAAGGGAACAGCACGGTAATAATGACACACGACGACTACGTAAACAAAACCCTAGAATTCATAAACAACAGTACATATACACAACTCAAAAAGGACCCAACAAAAAACTTCCAACAACAAGTAAAAACTGCTATAAAGAACGCAACACTAGTAATACCACCCCGCGAAGCCTTCAAATATACTTGCATGAACCCCGCAGCACCCATTCTAAATGCACTCCCAAAAATACACAAACCCAATATTCCCATCAGACCCGTCGTAAACTACACAACGGCACCAGCATACAAGTTGACACAGCATCTGGCAGCGGTAATAAAACAAAGTAAAACTGAATGACACTTACAATATAATAAACACACAACACCTAATCCAGTTAACAGAAAATATAAAACTCACCCCCAATTCCCGTTTGCTGTCCCTTGACATTACCAACCTATACACCTCCATACCAATCACGGACACACTGGATTTAATGAAACAGAAGTTGGAACGAGAAGAATCCATGCAATTCGTCCACCAACTCACGAACTTAGTACAAACCACAACGACACAAAACTACTTTAGATTTAATAACAAGTTCTACCTCGCTACCGACGGACTGGGAATGGGGCACCCCACATCGGCCATACTATCAGAAATATTTATACAAAACATGGAGGAAACTTACGTACCCAAACTGAAGGAGGAGTTCGAACAAATAAGGCACAAAATTAAAAATATTAAAGAGAAAGGATATCGAATAACAATAAACTAGGTAAAGTCTCATAATGGTTTAGTGGAGAATGAAGAAGCGGATTAGCAAAGGAGGCTTCTTTTGTTGACAGTCTGGAAATAAGTTTCAGTAAGTGTCCTAGAACTTTTATTAAAACAGTTTAATATGTTTTAATATGTGCGCTGCAAAGTGGGAGAGAAAGTGGCAATTAATACAAAAAGGTGCACAAACAAAGAAATACTTCCATACGGTAGAAGACAGAATGAAGTCATCCATGCCTATAACTTATGCGCTAGCACAAATACTGTCAGGACATGGAGCAGTAAGAGAATATCTCTATAAATATAACATCATCCAATCTCCATACTGCAAGAGTAGCCCTACAATCGTTCAAAGTTTTGACCATGTAATCTATGACTGCCCATTGATTGATGAATTAAGGATAGACTTCGTAAAATTTTTATTATGTTCGGCTATCATAAGACCAGATGATTAAGAAAGATAATATAGAAAAATTTCTTGAGTTTGTTAATGGAATTGATTTTAAAAAACTCTCTGAATGATGAATGATTTATTTTTAATTTTTGCTTAATTTAATTATGTTCATATATATGTATATAATGTGTACATGGTGTGTATGTGTTCATATATATATATGTGTGTGTTGTGTGTGTTTGTATGCATGCGTAAAATATTTATATCATTGGATTATGTAGAGGTCTATTTCTCTCATGTGTGTGTATGAGATTGGTGAGTGTTTTTGTAAATATATGTATATGGAAGAATTTTATGTGTGCATATAGGTATTGTGTGTTTGTGTGAGTGTGTGTTTGTATATAGGTATGCATTTATGTTTTATGTATATATGTTTTTTCTTTCTATTTACATTTGTGTACTTTAGTTTATATATGTGTAAAATATATATGTGTATGTATTCGTTGTCGGTGTGTCACTATTGTGCTTTTTATTGATTTCGGATGTGTACAGTTGTCATTAACATTGTAACCCATTACATGTAATATATTAAATGATGCATGTAGAAATAAATAAATAAATAAAAAAATAAAAACATGTAGTTAATTTCCTCATCCAGAATATTCTGTTTGAAGGGACCCACTCTATACGGATGGTGTTTTATTGCCACAGACGAAGTAGTCACAATGTCATGAACTATCTTATTTGTCCTAGTGGGAATATCAGAGAATATTTGAAGATAAGATGCTACTAGACTTTTCAGAGCAGATTTTTGAACCTCAGTTAGATGCGTTAGTTTAACATCTAGATTTTCTAACACTACAGAATTTTGTAACGAAGACAATCTTCACTACTTCCTTGAAAATACACTCTATCGCACTCTTGACACACACTTTCTAAAAGACATCGTTTTTCGTTACCCATTGCTGGTGATGGGTCTAGGTTAACAACTTTCGAATCAAATGTAGGACCCAGATTTTTACCTTTGAATTTCTCAGTCATGTTTGTATGGCACAACTGTTTTTTCTTCCTTCTATCAGGAGTTTCAATAATATAATTCACGTCACTGAGCTTTTCCAGTACAACGTATGGGCCCGAGTATCTCGCCCCTAAAGGATTCCTGTATCGGCAATAAAACCAAAACCATTCCCCAGGAGTAAATTCTCTATGAACCGCCTTGATGTCGAATTGCGATTTTATTTTGGTTTGTGTCTTTTCCAAATATTGTTTAGCAAATTCGTTAACTTTATGTAATTTTTCCTTAAATTCTAATACATATTCTAAAAGATTAACTGATTTGCCATCAAATTCCCCCGAAACTAAATTTCTTTTAAAAGTTTTAGGGGTCCTCTTATGTTGTGGCCAAAAATCAACTGAAATGGGCTAAATAATAGAGATTCTAAACTGAATTCCGAAGTGCAAAAAGTAACCAATTTATTCCCTCATCCCAGTCCCCGCCAGTTTCAAAGCAGTAAACTCTAAGCATGTTTTTGAACGTCTGGTGAAAACGTTCAAGGGCGCCCTGGCCCTCTGGGTGATAGACCGAAGAAACTATGCTCTTTATTCCCAACTAATGCACAACCTGTTGAAAAACGTGAGAAGTGAAATTGGAACCCTGATTCTACTGAATTGTTTTCGGGAGCCCGAAGGAATTAACAAATTTAATGAGAGCTTTTATAATGTTTTTAGTTCTAATACTTTTTAATGGAACAGCTTCGGGGAACTGGTTGAAGCACATATTATGGTGAAGAGATATTGGTTACCTGATTTTGTCCTACACAGTCAATTAATATTTTGGTAAATGGCTCATCAAAAGCTGGGATGGGTTTTAAAAAGACTTTGGGAATTGTCTATTTGGCAAGTTTTACAATTTCTAATATACACCGCAACATCCGATTTTAATTTAGGCCAAAAGAAATGATTCAAAATACTGTTAAACGTTTTACTGATTCCTAAATGGCCAGCCGGAGCAACATCATGGGCGAGGTGTAAGACAAAAGGTCGAAGAATTTTTGGTACGACTATTTGATTTTTAACCGCCCATTCATCTTCATGCGAAGCCTCTGACGGTCTATACCTTCTCATAAAAAGTCCATTTTCAACACAATAACACGCGGAACCTAAAGAATGTCTCCCCAATTGTTAAGACTCTTTCAAATAATGGAAGAAGGTCACCGTCATTTTGTTGTTCTTCTATTAATTTTTCTCTAGTTAGTCCAAAATTTTGAACGGCATTTCCCCCCGAATAGAATCGCCGTTAAAGACATTTTTCAAAAATGTATCCGACAGATTTATCTCTGCTTGGTCCGAGTCTGATTTTTGAAGCTTACTTATAGAATGGGTAACTACAGAGGAAGGGTAAATGTCAGACTCCTGTGTCTCACAGTGGTTAGCTGATTTAGGAAACGCCTAGTTGAATTTGCCGAAAGTAATAAGCTATTTATTTTGAATACATATTTTATGGAAAAAAAAATCAAGAAAATGGACTTGGTTTAGCCCTGAGATGGCCAGACCAACAAATGAAATAGATTTCTTTATAACAAACAAAAAGGATATTGTACAAGCTGTTGATGTGGATATCAGATTAATGGTAGCGACCATAGGGCCATCAATGATACTGAAACCTAGGATAGAGAAAAAGAAATGGGAATATAAACCAAGATATATTCGACATCTTTATGAGCGCCCCAACAATGGACTTAAAGTATTCTTCTGTTACAAGCGGAGGCAAGAGCATATAGACTAATGAACAATGGTTCTTGGAAGCACACTACTTCCTTTGTCAGACTTATGAACATAACAGATAAAGTCGACCCAGGACCTATGATCAACATGACTACTGAATCTCCAGTTTGCATGTGTATAAATTCTCTTAAACAACTCTCCCGGCACAATAAAGTTCGGCTGGAATGGGTGCCGGGACATGTGGGGGGGGGGATCACTCCGTTCAGTGGTCCAGAACCTATCCTGGAGACTAGCAAAGGACCAGTGCATCTCTAGAGACTGGCTATGAAAAGAAGTTAGGTGCCAAACTTAGCAAGATGATGATGTGAAAGCTGTGTTAAGATTAAAACTAAAGAGACCCTCTGTTTAGGTAGGAACCAGAATGGTCTGGTGACAGGCCGTTTCACGATTACATTTACTGCTACATTTAGCTAACTTTATCACACTTATTATATTATAAGGCAACTTTCACTTCCGAAATGACATTTGGCGATCCTTTAAAAGAAATTTTATGGATTAAAAACAACATATCAGCACAGTTAAACCAAGTACTGACAAGACTTTAATAGTATGAATACAATTCGAAACAATCAGCCAAAAATAAGTTAAATATTATCAGCCAAAAATAAGTTTTCATTTGTCACTTAGTACACTAAAGAAAAATTCTTTTCAAATAAGAACAGAAATTTGCTTCCTATAAGTTTAGATTTACATTAAATATAACCTTCATCTCTGACATATTAAATTTTAGAATTAACGGCACTCTCTTATCATGTGCTATACCATATCAAAATACATCCTCTTCTTTAAATTGTTATTATTTGACATATACTAATACTTCCCAGATTTGTGAGTGATTTTAAGAACAACATGATTATAAAAGTTCAAGTAAGTTTAATTTTCTTTACCTTAAATGAACTGGAAATGCTTCAATCGATATTATATTTACTGCATTAAATGCTATGAGGAATACAAGACACCAGATGAAATCAAAAATTAGAAGCGATAGACTATCATTAAGGAACCAGCAGGCTAATGAGGCTAAACTGCAGAACAGCATTCCCAGAACTGTACATACAATTACATTTAATTCAAAAATAAGCTATAAGATGTTAATTACACACTGTAAACTAGAGATACTTACCTCCGGTAGTGGACCTTTTCATATGGCCAATCCAGATTACAGTTAATGCAAAAGCCAAAAATGCACAATTTAACTTTATTGTATTCTCAGTCATTAAATCAGACTGTCTCAATTTAAAGTCTAAATCAGTTCTGCAAGGAGCTTCAAGAGTGAAAAAAGTATTGTTTATCATTTCACAATTAATAAAGCGTTCCAGAGTAAAATCAGTTTCAACAAAGCTGAAAAAAAATAGTAAAACTCGCCTAAAAAATTTATCAATAAATACCGATATATTAATCATACGCGCTGGACTTGCACACAAAGATCCCGAGTTCGAGTCCAGGCAGTAGTACCTTAGAAGCCTTTTCAGCTCATTGTCCAATGGTGAGCAGTACTGTCTATAAGACAAAACATGCTCGGAGACCAGCACTGCACTGAGAAGGCTCCAGGCGCCCATCACCTCAAATATTAACGCGTCTTAAAAAAAATAATAAGTATCATAAAATACCTCGATTTTTCCACGATGCTGTCAATGAAATATGTTTTACTTGATAGTATATTGCTAAATTCTACATATGTTAAATTACAGTTTTGAAATGTTACATGTAACAGTGTTATATGCGCGAAGACGCATGAATTAAAGGTTACATTTATGTATTTTTGGTTTTCTATATCATTAACATACAATGCCCCACACTCTTCCAAGTTCTGTGAGATCTGAACCTAAAACATTTCATTAATAATAAAAACTGTAAAAAATAGAAGAACAAAAGTACCAGTTATGTAAAGCAATCTGGCAAGAGCATAATTCAATTAATGAATTTTTCTTTACAAAATAATCCGCCAAACATAATAATATGGTTTAAAATTGCAACCATTTTCTTTAAACTTTGTATACATACTAGACATATTTAGGTCCATCACTTTAATTTGACTTTTTTGTAAGAACTTGATTTTCGGCTTGTTCAGAAGGAGGAATGACGTTAGTCTTCTTTCTAAAATACCATTCAAGTCTGCCACCTATTTAATGCCAGGAGAATTGATGTCCAATCAAAATTCTGAGTTTGAAGAAAATCAGTTGACCAGAATTATGACTTCACTGAAAGGTTTTTCGATTTTCCGCGATTTGCTCGAAAATGAACTAACGTGAATTTTCGAACTTAGTACACTAACTACACATATAAGTAAGTCGCTTTTTCGACACCCAACTGGGACACACACACAAATCTGGATTGAGGATAAGAGCTGTTAATAACGGTCGTATCAAGTGAAATTAAGTGGCTAAGAAAGTTAAGAATGAGAATTTGTTAAGGATGGAGTATTTTTTCTTTAATGCTTATCGAGTTTCTTTAATTCTGTATTTACATTGGATATTGTAAAGAATCATACCAGAGGGCACCAAGAGCAAACCTGCCGCCCGGGTGTGAGTATACATTGTTGTTTTTGACAAAATAGTTAAAATTTAAATGTCGCATACAAAAACCGATTATAACAGCAATAATTAGTATACTTCTGGTATTTTATCCGTCGTAGCATCCATATTTATTTTCTTGCTGACCGGTTTCGGATTTTCATCTATCGTCAGAGCAAATTCACCAAGTTCGTGTAGAGAGTTCACTTCAACATAATGTTTCTGTTACTTGTTACTCACACTTGTTACATAACTTGTATATCAGAGCCATTTTCCGTGGTAGCCTGCTTCATTTTGTGGTCATCGACCGGTTTCGGGCGTTCGGCCATCTTCAGGATGCGTTATTCAGACAGTGTGACAACACAGACTTGCACAGAGCAGAGTTAGTTTTCACACTGACTGTATTTAAAACTATACTCTTAAACTAGGTCAAGGGGTGGATGGTCAGCTGGGTGGGAAAACACGTGTTTGGGTTGTTAAAGGGGAAATTTTCCTTACAATAGAAACAACACGTGGTTTAATTTTAAACTCTGTTGTTGGAGGGAGATTTACTTTGTAAATATCTAATCAAAATAAAATATAAAATATATAAAATAAACTTAAATTAAATTAAATAACGATTTAAACTAACATCATTTAAAATTAAGGATTTTTATAGTTAAGTTTTTTATAACTATGCATTCCAGTCATTATTTCACTTTTTCACACAACATTCACATTCTCGCAATCGTGTATACCTAAATATGTTTTTTTTTTTTTGTTTTTTTTTTTCATCCAAATACGCACACTTTTTTTTTTTCTTAAATATATATAAAACTAGTAAATTTAAATATATATAACTAGTAGATTTAAAAACTAAACCTAAAACTAAAATCCGTTTAAGAACTATTTGTTGCGTGTGTAATGTTTGCACTGGTAATTGCGTTTCTGTTGCTATTGTGGGAAGAGTGTTTTGAATAATGGCTCACTGGCAAATTTTGTCTGTTCGTTTATTAATGTAGTGTATGCAGCAGTGGAGTTTACAAGTTAAATGCCCGGACTGTGACAACATTTACGTAGGGCAGACCGGCAGAAAAAATCAGGAACGATTTTACCGAACATATCAGATCGTACAAATACAACAAAGTTGACTCAAATTATGCCAATCACCTAAACACTAACAACACCTTATCCCGATGACATCACGACCACGATGAAGCTACAGAAACGCAATTACCAGTGCAAACATTACACACGCAACAAATAGTTCTTAAACGGATTTTAGTTTTAGGTTTAGTTTTAAATCTACTAGTTATATATATTTAAATTTACTAGTTTTATATATATTTAAATTAATAATAAAAAAAAAGTGTGCGTATTTGGATGATGTATGTGAATGATGATGTGATATGGTGAGTGGAATACATAATAAAAAACTTATATAAAAAAAACATATTTAGGTATACATGACTGCGAGGATGTGAATGTTGTGTGAAAAAGTGAAATAATGACTGGAATGCATAGTTATAAAAAAACTTAACTATAAAAATCGCTTAATTTTAAATGATGTTAGTTTAAATCGTTATTTAATTTAATTTAAATTTATTTTATATATTTTATATTTTATTTTCCATAAAGCCATATTCCAGCTAACACGTCTTTACTATTCAGTAATTACTGTAGAACCCAGAAAGAAATCCAGCCTCATTCCACAGTGCATTAACTGCCAGCAATTTGGACACACAAAAAGCTACTGCCGGCTTGATCCTAAGTGCGTGAAATGCGCAGGCGATCACCACTTCTCAGTCTGCCCACACCGCCAGCTCCATACTCCTAAATGTATTAACTGCAATGGAGATCATGTTGCCAGCTACAGCCGATGTGAAACATTAACTAATTTAATCGATAAGAAGAAAACACGCCATGCAAGACATAACATAACTGAAAATAAGACCCTCTTTCATGACAGTCCATCCAGAATGAACACTCAGCAAGCCGCACAAAGTAAACAGGATTTGAAGGTAAATAATCCCCCCGACTCATACCTAACTGC
Organism: Triatoma infestans; assembly: GCA_011037195.1. NCBI lineage: Eukaryota > Metazoa > Arthropoda > Insecta > Hemiptera > Reduviidae > Triatoma > Triatoma infestans. The sequence continues at coordinate 10,612 of JAAEAF010002351.1, forward strand.
TGGACTCAAAGAAGAAAAATAAGCAAGCCGATACAACAAGACGCCACCAACATCTCTTCAGATTCTAATACTCCTGTAACCACTCTTATAAAAGACCTTCTCCTGCAAATAATCACTCCCATAATACCTCTCCTAAGACAGTTACTTACTGACTTGATTCAGACTGTCCTATTTCCTAACCATGAACCTTAGACAGCTCTCTACACATAACTTATCGCTGGTAAACTTGAATGCCAACGGAATAAAAACACGAACCTCTATATTCTACGACTTCCTCACTAGATACAACATAGACATAGGATGTATCACCGAAACACATCTCACTAGCACTGACCGACTTAAACTATCAGGTTATACCACCTACCGCACTGACCGACAGTCACGTATAGCCTCAGGTGGAGTCGCTCTCTGCGTGAAAAGGACCATAAAACATCATGAATTTCCTCTACCTCCACTGGAGAACCTTGAGGCAGTAGCTATCCAAGTTAGCACAGACACTGGACCACTAATTATTGTATCTGCATACTTGAAACCTAACTCTAGACTATTACAAGAAGACCTCCAAAGAATTTTCACACAAAACAGCACATTACTACTAGGCGACCTTAATAGCAAACACACATACTGGGGATGTCGAACGACTAATAACAACGGTACCAGACTACTGACGGCGACAGACAACCTTAACATACTAATCTCAGCTCCCGAAGAACCAACATTCTACCCCTCTGCACGCAGACATCAACCTGACATACTGGACATCGCACTGTTACACAACATTAATATTCCAATACATTTGGATTCATTAAGTGAATTAGACTCGGACCATCTTCCAGTATTATGCAGGTTTCACTCACACCTACAGCGCAGTGAACCACCGCCAAAACTAATAACTGGAAAGATAGAATGGGAAACATTTAGACATGATTTTACCAAACTTCTGACTATACCCAAACATTTCGGAACCGCTGACGATATCGACACATCGCTAGACCTACTCACACAGATAATTCCCACAGCTGTACACAACTCTACCCACAAAAGGCAGAATAACAATAACAGACACAACTGGCTACCAGGACACATACTCAACCTAATTCATGAAAAAAACAGAATTCGAAAAGTATGGCAGAGGACTAGGAACCCGTCAGACAAGACCCACTTCAACCGACTAGCTAGACGAATCAAATGGGAACTTGACAATCACAGAATCTCCAGATACACATCTTACTTAGAGGGTTTAACTCCGGGTGACTCTTGTCTCTGGAAAGAAACTAAAAGACTTCTTAATGATCATTGCCAGATATTCTCACTGCAAGTTGGTGACAGACTTGCAACGAGTGATGAAGAAAAATGCGAAGTAATAGCAACACACTTGGAAAATAAATTCACACAATCTCACCAGACAGACCAAGACACTGACGAACACATCAACCATGAACTGCAACAACCTCATCACACCGTAGAGCTTCCTATCTCATTCACTTCCCCTTCAGAAATAACCTCCATAATCAAAGCACTTCCTAACAAAAAGACTCCCGGAGACGACCTAATATCGAACATTCTTTTAAAAAATCTACCTCCGAAAGGTGTCGCTTTCTTAACCTCAATATTTAATGCATGCCTCCGAATGGGTTACTTTCCTAAAAAATGGAAGAATGCAATAATAGTTGTATTCCACAAAGCCGGTAAACCAAAAATTGACCCGAATAACTACCGACCAATTAGCTTACTAAACTCTCTCTCAAAAATATTTGAGAAAATAATCTATAGACGACTATTAAAACATCTGACTGACACAAACACAATTCCACCACATCAATTCGGATTCGACCAAAACACTCACCAGTACATCAAATTAAGAGAATTACAGAATACATAGTACACAACTTTAAAAAAAGGAAACATACTGCAGCAATATTTCTAGACGTATCCGCTGCATTCGACACAGTTTGGCACTCAGGACTACTCTACAAACTCAGACACACAAACGCACCTGACTACATTACTCAAATCATAGGATCCTTTTTAAGGGACAGAACATTTCAGGTAAGAGTCAACAACACATATAGTACTAGACGCCAAATTCTCGCGGGACTACCGCAAGGTGCAATCATCAGTCCTATACTCTTTAACCTTTACTGTTCGGACATACCTGAACCAACTTCAGCTACTTTAGCCACATACGCAGATGACACAATGATAGCCTCAACTAACGACAACATTGACCAAAGCATCACTGACTTACAAACAACTATAGACATCATTACAAAATGGTTCCAAAAATGGAAGCTACGTCTCAACATCACTAAAACAGAAGCAAAAATTTTTTCTCTTCGGAGATTTCAAAATGAAGACCTTCGGCGACTAAAACTAAACAACCAGGAAATACCCTGGAAACCGAAGGATCAAGGAGTGCGCTATCTTGGTGTAATCCTTGACACCAGACTCACCTGGAGACTACACATTAACAACAAACTACAACAAGCATACAACCGACTGAAACAGTTATATCCACTTATAAACAGAAACACACCACTCAAACACTCCTGTACAGTACTTCTTTATAAGACGCTTCTCAGACCTCTGTGCACATACGCTTGCCCAGTCTGGATAACTGCCAGCAACACACTGACGAAACGACTTCAGACATTTCAAAACAAAGTACTCCGAATTGCTTTAAGAGCCCCTTGGTTCACCAGAACCACACAAATACACAGAGAACTAGACATTACAGATATTCACACACACATGACTAAATTAACAGACAACTTCTTCCTCATACTTCACACACTATCCTCAACGTCCCACTACAACATCGGGGAACCTACTCACTCTAGAAGACTGAAACCGCGACTCTACCAAGATTTATGAAATAACATATTTTACCTCTAATCTCTATGTGTAAAGCTCTTGGTGAGCTGGCCCATATTATGATTTGTAAATAAAAAAAAAAATATATATATTTTATTTTGATTAGATATTTATAAAGTAAATCTCCGTCTAACAACAGAGTTTAAAAATTAAACCACGTGTTGTTTCTATTGTAAGGAAAATTTTCCCTTTAACGACCCAAACACGTGTTTTCCCACCCAGCTGACCATCCACCCCTTGACCTAGTTTAAGAGTATAGTTTTAAATACAGTCAGTGTGAAAACTAACTCTGCTCTGTGCAAGTCTGTGTTGTCACACTGTCTGAATAACGCATCCTGAAGATGGGCGAACGCCCGAAACCGGTCGATGACCACAAAAAGAAGCAGGCTACACGGAAAATGTCTCTGATGCTTTCCAGCTCTGCGGAACCAACCCCATAGCAACTAACTTGTATATAATTATGTGGGGAGGTTATAAGGTTATGTTACTATGTGTATGTGATTAATGGCAAAATGGAATTATTGTAAGTTATGATTAGACATTAGAAAAATAGTGTATAATAAATTTGTTTCTGTTTTGCAGAATACTCCATAACTAAATTTTTAATAGTGTTGTAAAGTGTGCTCAGTGTCTTATCAAGTTATTTTTATTAGGGGGGGGGGGGGCAATAAGATAAAAAGCAAACTGAACCCCAACCAAGACGAAAACCCCACAACACCCTACTTGTTCGTCACTTTCACATACATAGGGAACGAGGTCTACAAACTGACAAACTTTTTCAAAAAACTAGGCTTGAGAACAGCATTCAGAAGGTTGGCCAATTTTGGTTTAATTGAAATCAATATTTGTGATTTGTGATAAAATAAATTTACTGCCATTGTATATTGGTTTTGGAAATTGGGTGGAAAGTTTTAATTTTCTGTCCGACTTTGTTGTCACATATAATCATTTACAGTACTTACTGCTCGGAGATTGGAATGGCAGACTAGCCGCGGAACAATGTATTGATGCTGATATAGACCTTGGAATTTGTTCAGTAGAAAGAAAATCCAAAGATAATATCATTAATTGTGAAGGGAAACAGATTTTAGAGTTGTGTGAGGTGCAGGGGCTTATTGTTCTGAATGGAAGAACGCCTGGTGATAAGCAGGGACAATATACTTACATTTCTCCTCGTTGAAGTTCTGTTATCGACTTGGCTGCACTATCTATAGACTCATTAAGATTAGTTGAAGATTTTCGTGTAAAGAGGGTTTTTTGGTCGGACCATATGGCCAATAAAAGTAAAGTCACGCCTGGACCTAGAAAAAAAGGATGTTATAAGCTTGCCAATGCGTCCTAGATTAAAATGGAGGCCTTTATATTCTCAACAATATAGGACTAGATTGGAGGAATCAATCCAAAATAAATGTGAGTTGAAGAGGGATTTACAAGAACTTAAAGATATAATAAGAAGATGCTCTGGTGCATATAATAAAAAAACAACCGTTTGAAGCTAAGCAACCGTGGTTTGATTTTCAGTGTTTGAATCTTTGAGCCAGAGTTTATAAATTACTTAATTTATTCCGCAAAACCAATTCTGATATTGTTAGGAAGCAATACTGTTTTGAAAGAAATTCATTTAAAAGGTTATGTGAATTAAAACGAAAAAAATATTTGTTGTGGTGGTTGGTTCCGCAGAGCTGGAAACATCAGAGACATTTTCCGTGGTAGCCTGCTTCATTTTGTGGTCATCGACCAGTTTCGGGCGTTCGCCCATCTTCAGGATGCGTTTTTCAGACAGTGTCACAACACAGACTTGCACAGAGCAAATTCAGTTTTACACACTGAGTCAGTCTGTACATCAAGTTCTGCACATCAAGTTTGTAATACAAATTTTGGAGGGTAATTCTTCTAGATTAATACATTTGATAACTTCCGAAATAATTAGAAAAAACGTACTTTGGTGTAATGATTGGGTAAGTACTTGGAGCAAGAAATTAAATTTGCTTAGTGGTAATTCGGTACAGATCGGCGAGTGGAAGAACAAATTAAAAGATTTTGAAAAAGGCTTGATCAACTATTACCAAGCAGAATACAGAAGGAGAGCTTTGCAGGTCATTTCCACCCAATTTACAGGCACCTATCATTCCAGGTCAACTACAATACTATTTCTGACATAATAATGTTAGTTTAATAATGAAATTAAGAGGTGAGCTTTTAAAGTTGAATTATAAACTTTATATTCAAGGGAAAATATGCCTTTGTTCAATTTGCAATTTGAAAGAAGTAAATTATGGAGTAAGGTCTACAGTTTAGGTGTAAGTCGGAAAATCCTACAAGTTATCAAAAATTTGTATGACAATGCTTCGATGGTAATTCAAGTCGATAATGATTGCTCTAAAGAGATATTGCTTTCGGAGGGAATTTTGCAGGGTGAAATCTTGAGTCCTCTCTTATTTTCCTGAGATTTTTATCTGAGAGATATAGTGACTTTTTTTGCCTCTAGGGGTTTATCCGGAGTCTTCCTAAATAAGGATAAAGATCTGAATATGATCCTTTATGCAGATATGGTACTTCTTGCCCCCACGTGGATCAGTGCCCAAAAACAATTAAATGCTTTAAGAGTACTGCGAAGAGAATTTGCTATCGGTGAATACCAGTAAATCTTTCGCTATGATATTTTCCAAGGGTGGAAATTTATCAAATGTAAAACAGTTATGTTATGGAGAACATTGCATAAGTTTTACTAATAATTTCACGTACCTGGGGGTCCCATTTTCTCCATCAGCAAAGTTCTCTAAAGGGGGTGAATACTTTCTTTCACAAAATATAGCTGCTACGGCTTCAGTTATGTCTCTGCTAAAGTCATATAAGAGTGATAGTTGGGAAACTAAGAGTGCCTTATATCTCTGAGAGTGTGCTCTTATACTTGGTTGAAATCTGGGGTTGTGACTTCAGTAACGTAATAGAAAGAGGGCAACTGAGATTTTTGAAATTACATCTACACCTTCCAAGAAACACACCTGACTTTTATGTTAGGATTGAAACTGGAAGGACACATACCAAATTAAAAATTTTTAAAAGAGTATTAGGCTGGTGGATGAAATTACTTGATATGTCTGATTGTCGCCTCCCTAAACAGTGCTTTGTAAGGTTGGAAGAATTGGGTGGAAGATATAATATGCACTATAACTGGGTGATGGCACTCAGAAACTACCTGACCTTTATCGGTGATGAGGAATTATGGTTATTACAGAACGTTAACGTGGTTCGTAAGAGTTTCCCTTCTTTAGTGGAATCATTTAAAAACAACTTGCTGTCCAAAGACATCGAGTTAGTACTAAACAGTCGCTTTAACTCGTTTTATAGGCATTTAAGTAATCTAAACTTGGAAGAATTTTATTTTACTTACAATATTCACATTAATAAATTAAGATGAATAGCTCAACTTTGTTTACATTATAAAAAGATTTGTAAAGTATATTACAATCAGCAGAAATTTGAATTTAATATTGATAGATTCTGTAAACTATGTTTATTAAACGAACCCGATGATGTTGTACATGCCATCACAAGGTGTCCTACTCTTTCAGCAAACAGAGATCCACTTATTCAAAAATATTGTCGTGAAATAGAAAGTTATGACGAAATTTTCATAAATTTTCTTTCTTTTACAGAGCCAGATCATCTCAGTAAGTTAAACGATGTCTTTGCTTTTTGTTTAAATATGTTCAAATTAAGAAGCATTTTTTTTATTAATTTGAAAGCTGTATTTGAAGTTATATTTGTTCTGTTTTTATTTTTTATATTTTTTTTTTATTTATTTATTTTACATATTGTCTTTGTATTTATTTATTATTATTATTATTATTTTTGTTTTATTAAGTTATTATGTTGTATTTGTTTATCTTATTTATTATTATTTATCAGGAGGATTATTATTTATTTATTTTTTTACCAGGAGGAATCCATTTTTCTGTTTCTCATTACTATCATTGAAGTATTTTTTGCTCATTTATTACTATTATTTATTTTGTTTATTTTTGCCCATGTGAATCCATTTTCTTTGTTCTTTTATTCAAATTTATTTTTAACTTCTTTTACTCTCATTATGTATTTATTTTCTACCTTTTGTTGTTTGAGTATATATGTAGTTACTTAAGTTTACCTACCTTACTCATTTATAATTTTTTTATTTTTTTTTTCAGTATTTGTTATATTTTTTCAGCAAGCATTAGTTATATTTATTTACTAGAAGTATTTTGTCATACTTTATGCAATTTTTTTTTTTGCTTTCTATCTCTTTTCTTTTGTATTTTCGAGGTTCATCTCCCTCTGTATACCGCTAAGGTTAAAACAGTTGTAAAAAAAAAAAAAATTGAAAGAAGTAGAGGACGTATTTCACTTCCTTGGCCGGTGTCCTATTTTCAGCTATATCCGCAAAAAGTATTTTAATTTAGAATCTCTAACGGATGGGGCTATGTTAACTTTACTCAACGGGTCTGATTGGACGGGCCTTATAAATTATAGTAAACATGCCTTACCTTACAGAAAATTTCTTGTTGATCAATTTAATTATTAATCTATACTTTTACTCTACCTTTTTTATCTTGAGAAAAATTATTTTAAATTAAATTATTTTAAGTTTCAGTTAAAATGTTTTGTAAATTTTTAAGTTTATGTTTTCTAATTTGCACTTTTATATACTTTTTATATTACCTTAATTTTCATTTGTAGAAGACCTTTGCAATACTTAAGTTCACAAACCTGTGCTCTTGACAGACGGCCTTTGCCATTGTCACTAAATTACTTTTTTGTATGGAATGATTGTATATTACTGTATGTTAATAAAAGTATTTATCTATCTATCTATCTATCTAACAGCATTCAGAACAAACAATAAACTTGTAAACAAAATATGCACTCATACTGAAACAACCAACCTATATGACAAAAGTGGCATTTATAAACTCTCTTGCCCCGAATGCAATTGCACGTACATAGGCCAGACCGGAAGACGCCTCAAAGACTGGTATAAAGAACATCTACGCCACATACAAATACAACAAAACCGACTCCACTTATGCTAACCAACTTACAAAGAACTACCACGAATCACAAGTATAGACAAAACAATGGTCTTATTACATCAAAGCACAAAAGGAAGACGAATGCACGTTCTAGAAAAAATAGAAATATACAAACACAAGACTATCCACATAATGAATGACCAAATAAACTATAATTCAGACACACTCTTTAAGGTCATTCCCCACACCTAACTATATTACAAACATACCACCAACTAGTATACAACACATATCTATGCATAAGTATATATATGTATATACACATATATATATGTAAGGCTGCAGCCTAACCTAATCTACACATGGGATATAACCGTGCGTTACCTTCTTAAAAACGTTACCACACTGTGTTGTTTGTATTAATAACTATAATTATTATAATTATTTATTACTTTGTTACCTTTTGGGAAGTTACGTGTAATTTAATTCTTTTCAGGTAACTGTATGTTATTATAGTCTTAGTATACTGTTTATACTGTTGTTTATAACCTACTTGTAATATGTCTTTTCAGAATAAAATCACGTAACGATTTTAGAAATTAAATTACATTCACCCCAACTGGTAAGAAGATGGCCCAACTTTTTGTTCGTGTGGTGAAGAAAGCCGAGAAGGAATTCGTGATCCACTGTATTTCTACGGATAAGAAGATTTGGAACTTATTACCAGAAGAATCCAAGGACTCAAAGGTCCACACAATTTTATCAAGTAAGAAACCCATTCAAAATGCTATGTATGCTATAAAAAATGTGAATGGTTACAGAACAGTAGCTATTATGATTGACGACGATATTCGGAAAGAATACTTTGATGAAGCGTCTAACGTTTGTTTCCAAGAATTACCATTGGAAGAATATTCTCTAATAACAGTTTCTCCACGATCCATAGAACCCCTACAAACAGAGTTAGAAGACCGAATCAGACAATTGGAGCAACAGTTAAAATCAAATTACATTCAAAACGAAATTAAACTGCATCATATTGAGAAGAAATTTGTTTTAGACAAATTCGAAAAAAAAATCCGATCCTGTAGAATGGTTACGTAGGTTTGAAGAAGAATGTTGCAGATTTCAAATAAACTCCGATACTGTAAAGGTTCAAGCTTTAGGCTTTTTTGTCACCGGTCCAGCAAAAGACTGGTATAAAACGAATTTGAAAAAGATAGGTCTAAACAATGACGACTGCTGGGTAAACTGGAAGAATTCTTTCCGCAATGTTTTCGTAGATAAAGGGTGGTCAGTTGTCAGAAGAGCTTTCAACTACAAATATTTAGCAGGATCACTAGTGGATTATGCACTCGCAAAGGAGAGACTATGCAAAGTTGAACCCAATGCTACTACGATATCGCGCATAAACCAAATCGTCACTGGTTTACCAATTGGAGTTCAAGATGCGCTTGATAGGGAAGAGGTAACCACGCTTGACAAGCTATATACAGACCTCCGAAAATTAGGAAACACCTTTACTAGAAAAAAGAAAGAGAAGCCGCTAAGCCCAACGCTAAACAGAAAGTCTGTTGTAAATCCTGTAAAAAAATCTGAAATTCACCTGAAAAACGACCCCCAACGAAAACCTTGCTCGATTTGTGCGGCCCTTGGTTTCCACAATCGTTACCACTTACTATCCGACTGCCGTAACAAAAACCAAACACCTGAAAAGCTGAAATCAAATTTGACTGAATGTTCTACAAATTCAAACGACTATTGAAAATCAATCTTGATAATGAAGATTTAAACTAGAGACGCGGGCGAAGTTAGATCCGTTGATAAAGCTAAATGTAAATCCTGTAAAAAAATCTGAAATTCACCTGAAAAACGACCCCAACGAAAACCTTGCTCGATTTGTGCGGCCCTTGGTTATTAATGACAGCTTAAAAATCAAGTCTGTATATGATTGTGGCTCAAATGTCAGATTAATTAATCAACGAATTGCTGATTTGCTTAAGTTGAAATTAATGGAACATAGAAGAGTTCTAAAAACTGTCAACGGACTTAATTTCACTTCAGCCCGGGCTACGATTATGCTTCGCATTGGAAACATAACAGATTACATAACAACTTACGTTGTAAAGAATGATAATTTCTCCTATGATCTATTGCTAGGTATCGATGCCATCAAAAAATTCAAATTAATTCAAGATAAGAATTTAAAGACTTCCCAGCGTACAAATAAAACAAGTATAATAGATCTACAGGAAGATCAATCCCATAGAGATCAGAAACAATCACATACAAATCAACAGGTTACAGCGAATACTGAAGATATGGAAGAGTATACTGAAGTAAATTTCAATGAACATTTGCATATAGATGAATTTACAGCTGACCTGCAACACATTGAAAATGATGACAAGAAACAAATAATTTTGCAACTGATTGAAAAATATAAACAGTTATATTTTATCTTTTTATTCAGTTATATATCTTTATTTATCCCAGTTCAACTTCAATGTTATATATAAAAAAGGAAAAGCAAATATTCTTGCTGATTTGTTATCTAGAAATCCAGTCCTTGAATATTTCGAGAACGAGGATGCGATCCAGGTAGTAAATTTGATAGATTTATCCACCATACTAAAAGACCAAACAGAGCATCTCTCTGCTTTAAAAGTAGCAAAACAGACGGAATATAAAAGGGAATAGTACTTAAGAAATTAAAAGCAAAATCGAGAATATTTGTTTCCCCTACATTTGGAAAAAAAATAATTCAACTTGTTCATCAACAGTATGGCCACATTGGCCCGGCTCATATGATTGCTACAATCAGGCCACATTACTACTTCAAAGGTCTCGACAAAGCGGTGCAAGCTTTCTGTAAAATCTGCAAAATTTGCATTGAAAATAAAGTTCGTCGTAGTCGTGCGATCGGCCTGCTCTCGCAATTCGGACCTGCCACAGAGCCTTTTCAAATCATGTCACTTGATACTGTTGTAGGTTTTCAGGGCCACCGATCATCCAAACGATATATGCATATCCTAGTGGATCATTTCACCAGATATGTATGGATTTCTACAACAAAGAAAGCATCAGATTTTATAAAATTACTAAAACCACTTGTTAAGCAAAATCATATTTCAGTCCTATTAGCTGATCAATATACAGGTATAAACTCCACTGATTTCCTAAACTTTTTGGAAAAATCGGGAATTCAGATCGTTTTCACGTGCATCGACCACCCCGAATCTAACGGTCTAAATGAACGATTAAATCAAACTTTAGTAAATCGTCTCCGCTGCAAAATTAATGAAAATCATAATAAAGCCTGGACAACACTCGCACAAGAATGTGCCAACGAATACAATAACACTATCCATAGTTCCACACATTTTGCCCCATCATATCTTTTGTTCGGACACAAACCTACCATATCTCCTTTTAAAGAAGAAGAAGAATCAACTCTTCAGGAAGACCGAAAGATAGCTTTCCACAATTCGGTGAAGAGTTTCCAAACAAATAAACTTCGAATAGATAAGAATCGATGCCAGCACACTTTCAACGTTGGTGATTTAGTATATATAGAAAATGGAAATAAATTAAATCGCAACAAGTTAGATCATGTTTGCATCGGTCCTTATCCAATCGTCGGACAGATTTCACCGTCTTTCTATGAAATTGGTAGTGGAAAGAGAAAAAAGATTTCCAATTTCTTCCACTCTAGTAAATTACTACCTTTTTCCCCTCATCCTGCGTCTTTAGGAGGGGAGGTGTAAGGCTGCAGCCTAACCTAATCTACACATGGGATATAACCGTGCGTTACCTTCTTAAAAACGTTACCACACTGTGTTGTTTGTATTAATAACTATAATTATTATAATTATTTATTACTTTGTTACCTTTTGGGAAGTTACGTGTAATTTAATTCTTTTCAGGTAACTGTATGTTATTATAGTCTTAGTATACTGTTTATACTGTTGTTTATAACCTACTTGTAATATGTCTTTTCAGAATAAAATCACGTAACGATTTTGATATATATACATTTTTTTTTAAAATATAGCTATGTATGTGTGGTGGGTATATATATATTATAATATATATATATTTATAACCCACCCCCCACCCACCCACCCCACCCACACACACACACCACACACACACGATTATATATATATATAAAATGTGCATGATGCATGAACCTCTTATTGAATTCTAACCTGTGGAACCAAAATTTTCTTATTTCCCGGATTAAAATACAGATTATTTGATGATGTTTAGAGAGGTTGGTCAACCTTTTCTTAATGGAGGATTGCGACATAAAGAGTACCTTTCACGGGAACCAGCTTGCCTATTTGGCGGGGAGATCAACGGAGACTGCGCTCCACAATTTGGTGGGGAGAATCGAACACACGTTAGAGTCTAAAGAGTACGCGCTTGGATGCTTCTTCGATATTGAGGGGGCTTTCGACAGCGTGGCCCACGATAGAATTAGAATGCTATTGGAAGAGAGGGGTGTGAATGGGACCCTGGTTAGATGGATAGGCAACCTCCTGACTTCGAGGATTGTCTATTCTCGTTTGGGAGTTGCGGAGAGAAGGGTGAAAGCCAGTAGGGGCTTTCCTCAAGGTGGGAGCTTGTCTCCTCATTTGTGGTGCCTCATCGTTGATGAGCTACTTTGGGAGATGAACCGTAGGGGATTTTACCTGCAGATGTATTCCGATGATGGGGTAATCCTAATCACAGGGAAGCATCTGAGTGTGGTGAGTGACTTGATGCAGTCGGCGTTATCTTACGTGGAGCAGTGGTGTAGGAACTACGGCTTGTCCGTCAACCCGGACAAAAGCTCCTTAGTTCTCTTTACCAGGAAGAGAAACTGGAAGGGCTTGGGAGACCCAGGCCTTCGGCAAGGAAGTGCAAATTTGCAGAGAGGTTAAATACTTGGGGATCTTCATCAACGTTGAATTGGCGGGCTCACATTGAGTATGTATGTGAGAAGGGACAGAAGGTTTTCTGGCAGTGTAGGAGATTAATGGGCAAGACCTGGGGAGTTAACCCCCGAGGCATCCACTGGATTTATGAGAAGCTGGTGAAGCCAAGGATAGTCTATGCCGATGTGGCATGGTGGTCTGGTCCCTTAGTGGAAAGGAACAGCAAGAAATTGCTAGGAGTGCAGCGCAAAGCCTGTTTGGCTATTACTGGCGCGATGAGAACGACACCGACGGTGGCATTGGAGATGCTGTTGGGGCTAACCCCTCTTCAGTACGTGGTAACGGGGGAGGCAATGAAAGGGCACCTCAGAATGAGGTGCAAGGGAGAATGGGTGAGAACCTTTCGGGGGGATCACACTAGGATCGAGGACGAAATTTGGCGAGTGAACCGATTTCTGCTATCCAAGCTTGATGAGACGAGCAAGAAATGGGGATTTGAGAGAGATTATGAGATTACCATAGTAGTATAGGGGATGGTAACCTCACGAGGCCAACGGAGTCGGGCAGCGGTATTATTCGCTGCTTTTCAGATGGCTCTAGGCAGGAGGGCACTGGCCTGTCGGGGGCGGGAGCATGGTTTCAGGAGTTGGATAGAGGGAGTTCGGTGGCCTTGGGTGGGTTGGCCACGGTCTTTCAGGCAGAGGTGGTGGGCATTATTGAATGCTGCCAACTGGTGGGGGAGTGGCAGGGAGGGCCGATCGTCGTAGTCGTGCGATCGGCCTGCTCTCGCAATTCGGACCTGCCACAGAGCCTTTTCAAATCATGTCACTTGATACTGTTGTAGGTTTTCAGGGCCACCGATCATCCAAACGATATAGACGAAATTCGGCGAGTGAACCGATTTCTGCTATCCAAGCTTGATGAGACGAGCAAGAAATGGGGATTTGAGAGAGATTATGAGATTACCATTATTAGTATAGGGGATGATAACCTCACGAGGCCAACGGAGTCGGGCAGCGGTATTATTCGCTGCTATTCAGATGGCTCTAGGCAGGAGGGCACTGGCCTGTCGGGGGCGGGAGCATGGTTTCAGGAGTTGGATAGAGGGAGTTCGGTGGCCTTGGGTGGGTTGGCCACGGTCTTTCAGGCAGAGGTGGTGGGCATTATTGAATGCTGCCACCTGGTGGGGGAGTGGCAGGGAGAGTTCAAAGAAGTGCGGATTTTCTCGGATAGCCAGGCCGCACTAAGGGCTTTGAGTAAGCCTTGGTGGAGTTCGAAATTGGTGGGAGAATGTCGGAGGAAGCTCAATGCTTTAGCTCGGAGGGGTACGGTGCGCCTCTATTGGATACCCGGACACGTGAGAATAGAGGGGAATGAGAGGGCAGACCAGTTGGCTAGGGAGGGATCATCTCAACCATTAGGCGGTCCTGAATCAGCCCTGGCTGTCACAAAGACGTTTCGTGACAAACAGATTAGACTTTGGGGGACGAAAGTTTTGGAGAAACGCTGGGGGGACACGCAGGGGTGCCTCCAAGCCAAAAGATTTATAAAGACTAGTAGGCAAGGAACCTCGGGGTATCTCCTGTCCCTTAGTAGGACGGGTCTGAGGACTCTGATAGGGATAGTGACTGGACACACTTGGGTGTCCAGCCACTTGTTTAATATAGGGAGGACGTCTAGTCCCATTTGTCAGAACTGTGACGACGGAGTCAGGGAAACGGTGTACCACTACCTTTGTCAGTGTCCCCGTTTCGCTGGAACTAGGTTTCGAGTTTTTGGGAGGGCATCACTCTCGCAGGATTGTCTGCGCGAGCTGGAGTTTCGGGATATCTTGGGATACTGTAGACTAACCGGTAAGCTACCGGGGGAGATTCATTAAGGGGATAGGGAGGTCTCGGGGGATAAAGGCCACATAGGCTTAGGTCACGCGCCATTAGGCACCCGAATTACAATAATAATAATAATAATAAATTCTCCTACCGTGCCCTATTCTTAACAAATGCCACCTTATCTCTTACTATAGTAACATATTCTTACTATAATTTAAACATAAATTAATATCATTTAAAAACAAGCATGATAAATAAAAACGAATACATTTGATTTCCTCTAATATTTATTTTAACTCTTCTCCAATTTGCCGTTTGCTCCCAACCTTCTTACATATCAATTTACTTACATATTTTCTTGTATTCCCCTTTGGTCAGCCGACCAGTGAACATCTCTTGTGAGCTCTGCTATTCGTTTAGTTATTGATTTTTTCTTACTACTGATTGTTCTTCATTTTCTTTATTATTAAATTATTACGTAGATAATTTGCATTAGTTATTTCATTAGTTGACATTTGTTTAATTTTGGTGTGTTTTATTTATTTCAGTTTTATTTAATTTTTAGTTCACTTCATGTACATTTGTAGTTAATTGTAAATAGTGTATATAGTTGGAGTATGAGCAGTGTACAGTAGTGGGGTGATTAGCTGACTGCTTACAGGTAATAGAACTTTTGTCATAGTACCTACTGTCGTAAGCGCTGTGGAGGGGGTATTCCCCTGTCACTATCACTACTTTATCATTGCACTTATTTCAGTGCTCATTACTGCCCTAACTAGGGCACTATGAACGTTGGAGGAATGACCGACGCCACTCACAAACTATGTCACATTCTAATGCCTCTAATAGCGATATGAATGTGATTCCTAGGCCCATTAACACTGTGGTGGAATCTGATGCCTCAGAAGTTTTTATACAACCCTCAAGAAGACGTAAGAGGCAACTCAAAAAAACGCCTAGCACAAACAGCTCGACACAAAATCTTTGAACTTGTCACTATTCCCACAATTCTCTTCTGAAACAGTACACTCGCAGCGTATATATATTAATGAAAATCTTGATAAATTTACATATAATCTATTTAAAAAGGGGCATGCATTCAGAAAGGAAGGTAAAATCAAGCATATCTGGCACAGAAATGGAAAAATTTTTATTCGTAAGAATGAAGGTACTGAAGCTAAGCTAATTAGAAAAGAAGAAGATTATTATTCTCTTATCGGAATTACCAATAAAAATGAAGGCGATTCGTTTGTTTTATCGGATCACAAATCAGAGGTGGATAATTTGGAAATTAACTGTTTTTCTCCTAATACGGTGTCAAAGAAGTATTTTAGGAAAAAACAGAAAATGCCCAGAGCTCGTCTGAGAAAACCAAGCGTTAGCGTTAATAATAATTCCTGACTCAAAAAAGTAAATGACTTCAGTGCAACTTATGACATTTGTTTTTGGAATATTTATGGTATAAATACATTGAGTAATATGTCGAATGATGAAATTGAAATTTTATTGAAAAAAGATATTATTTGTCTTAGTGAAACTTGGCTGACTACTGACAAGTATGTATTTCCTTATTTTCTTAAGACTATCATAATTATTTTGTTTCCGCAACGAAATCACATTTAAAAGGAAGAGCTAGCGGAGGCCTTTTGATCTTTATAAGAAGGAAAATGGCCGCATCAGTTAAGCTGCTGGTGAGTGATAAGAACTGGATTTTCTTGAGAATCAAGATTGAAGATACTAACTTTATAATGGGGCTGGTCTATTTAACTCCAGGTAAGGATGGTGATATCTTACTCTCAGCCCTCACTTCGATTTTGCATGAGATAACTTCCGAGTATGGCCATGACAGTATAATCGTAGGCGGCGACTTTAATTGTCGAATTAGTGACCTAAATAGTTTTGGAGAAGATGAATTGTTATTTGAGAATTCTTATTTAAATTGTTCAAGGGTTTCTTATGATGGTGAAATTAATAGCAGAGGCGTTGACCTGGTCAATTTAATGGAGAGCTTGGGTTTCTTTGTTTGTAACGGCAGATCGGCGGGTGACACTCCTTCAAAGTTTACTTTTATTTCCTGTAGGGGAAACAGCACAGTTGATTACGTTTGGGCCAATTTTGGCTGTCTTCCATTTATAAAATATTTCAAAATTGAAAATATTTCAGATTTATCTGACCACTTTAGTGGTGTTTTGGAGCTTAATTTAAAAACGGATATCGCTCCTAGAGTTCGCTCAAGTAATAGTAATAGAAATAGAAATATTATTCCTGTTGTAAACAGAAATATACATAAGTTGAGGGAGTTTCACTTGTTGATGCAGTCTAATAACAATATTTACTTTAATAGTACTTCTGTAGTTGATCTGTACTCTAATTTTTATAATACCGTCATTAACTCAATGATTGATTCTAAAATGTTGTTATTTGGAGGCAGCTCTCCAATGATTTTTAATAAACCATGGTATTCTAAAGAATGTCATTGGGCAAAGCGACAATTAAACGGAATATATAAACTTTATAAGAAAAATATACTGAATCAAAACTTACAAACTCTTTATCTAAATAATAAAAAATCTTATAAACTGATAATTAATAATAGTAAAAATGTTTATTTTGAATCTTTAAAAAGTACGTTGAAAAATACTAAAAACACCACTGAGTTTTGGCAAACAATAAGAAAATTTAATTATAAAAAAAATGATGACTGTCCAATCTCGATTTCTGAATGGGAACAATTTTACCATTCTGTCTTACCTTCAAATAAACTTAGTATACAAAATTTTGCCGGTTTGTTTCACCCCACGCTCGATGCCGATTTTACATTAGAGGAAATTTTATGCAGCATACATGCCTGTAAAAATAATAAAGCCGCGGGGCTCGATTTAATTACTAATGAATGCTTTAAGTTTTTACCCACTTCGTGGGTACACTACCTTCATAATATGTTCAATGAAATTTGGCATAAGGAAGAATTTCCAGCCAGTTGGCTAAGATAAAAATGAAACTGCTTCATAAGAAAGGGGACCCGAAGGACCCGGGAAACTATAGGGGAATAGCTATTTTTAATACTATTTCTAAAATTTTCACTTATGTGTTATACACAAGGCTTACCGATTGGGTAAATGAGCAAAATTTCTTACCGGAAGAGCAGATGGGCTTCCGAAAAGGACGTGGTTGTAGGGACGCAGTTTTCTCATTGGCTGCTGCAATAAATATTCATTTAAGGCAGAAAAGAGGAAAAGTATTTGCTCTCTTCATAGACTTTAAACGAGCGTTTGACTCTATCTCACACGTAAACTGTGGCATAAGCTGTACAGTATTGGCATTTGTGGAAAAATTCTAAGAATTTTAATGTACATGTATGATAACGCCACAATGGTAATTTCACAGGGTACAGAGCAGTCAAAGGAAATCAATATCACTGAGGGACTGCTTCAGGGGGAAATTTTGAGCCCCTTATTATTTTCTATTTTCATAGCCGACATTGTTGACTACTTTACCAACAGAGGCGCTCAGGGAATAAATATTAATTCCACTAAAGATTTAATCATGTTGCTTTATGCGGACGACACAGTTCTGCTGTCCTCAACGTGGTCAAAAGCACAAGCTAATTTAAATATTTTGTTCGATTATTGTAATTCGAACTCTTTAACTGTAAATACTGCTAAAACCTTTCTGGTTCCTTTTCATAAAGGTGGGCGTTTCCCAGAAAAATACAAAAAACTCTGGTACAATAAACATAAAATAACCTGTGCCAAAAACTTTACATATCTTGGAGTGCCCTTCTCCTCTTCCGCTACTTTTAGTGCCGCCGCTAATTACTTTTTGTGTAGGTTTGGCTCAGCGAACTCCGCAGTTCTCTCTCTGTTAAGGGGTATTAAGTCTGATGCATGGGAGACTAAGTGTACTTTATATGAATCTATGGCGGAAAGTGTACTTCTTTATAATGCCGAAGTTTGGGCACCCCAGTATTCTGATATAGTTGAGCGTGCACAATTGCTCTTCTTTAAAACGTTATTAAAAATACCTATTCACACTCCGAGCGCATATGTCAGAATCGAAACTGCGAGGACTCACATAAAATTAAAGATTTTAAAACGTACCCTTGGTTGGTGGATTCAGTTGTTGTCTATGCCAGAAGATAGAATTCCCCGATTATGTTACGACCGCTTAGTTCATTTGCATAAAAACAGTATCAATTGCCCGTCTAATTGGTTTACCCACCTAAATAATTTTTTGGAAATTATTAGTTATGATCACCTGGCAGTTAATCCGAAGCTCTCCATGATTATATATTACAAAGATGACATTTTGGAAGCATTTAAAAACCACCTAATTTGTTTGGACATTGAGACAGTTATAAATTCCTCTTTCAATTCTCACTATAGACTGATAAGTCCTCTAGGGTGTCAGCCAAGCTATTTTAACTTTGACTGTAATATAGAAAAATTACGGGTAGTAGTTCAATTGCGGCTGATTTCAAAAAAATTTCCTAGAATTTTGGTGCGCGGGGAGAGAGTTCAATTTTTTCCAGATAAATATTGTCCGCTATGCACAAATAAAGAAATCGACGATGTTTATCATTTTTTATTTCAATGTCCTGCTCTCGTTTCATTTAGAAATAAATTTTTATTAAAATATATAAAACTAAACTGTGGCCCACTTGAATTGATTGAAAACCTTTTAAATTCATTAACAAAAGAGAAAGTGAACGACATATTTCTGTTTGTCATCAATAGTATAAAATTAAAAGCCAAATAGTAAGCCTAATTTTTTCAAAATAATTTCATTGTTTGCCAATCCTCATACCTCATATTATGTATGTTTCTATCACCATAATACCACATGTCAATGACTGCTTCTTGTACAAATTTCTACTTTTGAAATTTGGTTAAACCTTTTTTATTTATTCCAATGCATGTTTAAGTTTGTGAAGAATGATTATTTTATGTTTTATTAATATAATTATTATTGCAAGTCATTGTTATTGTCATTATCTTTACTAAGATGGTTTCTATTTTATTTTGTAGTTCATTTCTCATTTTTATATTATTTCATTCTCCCCTTTCTCTCTCTACTTCTAATTGCTGATAATAATTGGTGAAAAAGTTTTATTTCATTTTATTGTATTTACTTAATATTATTGTCGCTATTTATTTTAAATTCCAAATATAATGTATTACCTATTTTGTACCAACTCACTTTGTACCAAACACATGTTTGAAACAAATAAAAATTTATTATTATTATTATTATTTTCTTTATTATTAAATTATTACGTAGATAATTTGCATTAGTTATTTCATTAGTTGACATTTGTTTAATTTTGGTGTGTTTTATTTATTTCAGTTTTATTTAATTTTTAGTTCACTTCATGTACATTTGTAGTTAATTGTAAATAGTGTATATAGTTGGAGTATGAGCAGTGTACAGTAGTGGGGTGATTAGCTGACTGCTTACAGGTAATAGAACTTTTGTCATAGTACCTACTGTCGTAAGCGCTGTGGAGGGGGTATTCCCCTGTCACTATCACTACTTTATCATTGCACTTATTTCAGTGCTCATTACTGCCCTAACTAGGGCACTATGAACGTTGGAGGAATGACCGACGCCACTTCACAAACTATGTCACATTCTAATGCCTCTAATAGCGATATGAATGTGATTCCTAGGCCCATTAACACTGTGGTGGAATCTGATGCCTCAGAAGTTTTTATACAACCCTCAAGAAGACGTAAGAGGCAACTCAAAAAAACGCCTAGCACAAACAGCTCGCCAAAAAGCAAACAAAAAAAGGGCACTAATGCCACAGACAGTGATGCGAGCTTATCATCTGCTGCAACCCCACTAGCGGCAGCGCAACCCAATAAAAATCTCGACAAAAACACACCAAAGCCACCACCTATTGCCTTAAAAAACATAAAAAAATTTTACCAGTCTGTGCCAACAACTAAAACTTCTTGTTGGTAATGACAAATTCTATTGCAGAGCCAGACTAAATGATATGTTGGTATATACTCATGATAGCGACAGCTACCGAAAAGTTGTTAAATATTTGCAGGGAAAAGATCAGGACTTTCACTGCTACCAACTACACGAAGACAAATGTTTTCGTGTGGTAATCCGAGGGTTACATCAAACAACAACTACGGATGAAATAAAAAACGAACTTACTGCCCAAGGCTTTAAAGTCATTAGGGTCCACCAGGTTTTGCAGCATATAACTAGGGCTCCTCTACCATTGTTTTTTGTTGACCTGACGAACGACAAATCCAGTCAGGAAATTTTCAAGCTTCGCTACCTTCTCTACACAAAAATTGGGGTAGAGGGACCCCGAAGAAGAACTAATATAGTTCAGTGCACTAGGTGCCAGGACTTAGGACACACTAGAACCTATTGCAATCATCCCCCCAAGTGTGCCCGCTGTGCTGGACCGCACCCATCAAGTGACTCCATAAAACCACTGAACTTACCAGATACCTGCGCTCTATGTGGTGGTGCTCATCGAGCCACCTATAAGGGTTGCGCAACTCATAAAGAACTTCATAAACAAAGAGAAATGAAATTAGTTTCTAAATTCATGCCAACTGTCCAGAAGGAAGAAAAGGTCTCTGTTTCAGTCACCCAGCCTCCTCCAGTTACTCCTACACCACATCTGCAAAAAAGAGAAAAAGCCAGCAGCTATGCTCAAATTGCCAGCGCCACGATTAAAAACTTTCCTCAATCGACCACATATGTTCCTCCCTCTATTAAGCCATCTACAATCCCAGTACAGACTACTCCTACCCCAATCAATCGTTATCCTATTCCTACATATTCTACAGCTAACCCCGTCCTTGACATCACATCCCACTTTACGTCCTTCCTTAATGACTTCAAGTTATTAATAACTCCTCTAATTTCCCTCCTCACTACTCTCGTAACAGAGCTCCTTCCTAAACTTACCCGATGAACAACCTTCTCATAAACCCCTCACAGTTCTGCTCTGGAACGCAAACGGAGTACTAACTCACAAACAAGAATTACAAGTATTACTGAATGACAGAAATATTGACACAGCACTAATTACAGAAACCCATTTGACTGACAATCACTACTTCTACATGCTCGGCTACAAGACATACAAAACTAACCATGCTGGACAAAGAGCTCAAGGTGGCTCTGCAATCCTAGCCTCCAACTCCTTGTCTCACCACGAGCATACCCTCATAGCAACAGATTCCTTTCAAGTCACAGCAATATCTCTATCACTATTTCCTTTTCCTGTAACTTTGGCAGCAGTATACTGTTCCCCTTCCACCACCATATATTACCCTCAGTTCATATCCTTGTTCCAATCCCTCGGTCCCCGCTTTATTGCCGGCGGAGATTACAACGCTAAGCACCCGCACTAGAGCAGCAGAATCGCTAACTCCCGTGGGCGTCTCCTTAACAATATCATTCTTTCCTATAATTATTCCTTTATGTCCCCTAATTACCCTACATATTGGCCTTCTGATCCCAACCGCATCCCAGATTTAGTAGACTTCTTTGTTGCTTCTGATGTAGGAGCCATTTTTTCAACCACACAAACCTTGAATGATTTATCCTCTGACCATTCTCCAGTACTCCTTAACCTTAGCATAATTCCCATCCCTAAGCCTCCTAAACCATCTCTGATTGAAGACCCGATCAACTGGGATCTCTTCCAACGTAAGTTAGAAAATTCTATAAATCTAAACATCTCCCTCAAAACCGCCAGTGAAGTTGAGCAAGCTGTTCAACTCTTCACTAACTCCATTCAACACGCAGCCCAACAATCCTGCTCCTATCGTCATAAAAATCATCCTTCACCTAAACCTAGTCTGCCTCATAATATCCGAAACCTAATAACTGCTAAACGACAGGCCAGAAGAAGGTGGCAGTATTCACGATATCCTTCCGATAAAAGAATTTTTAATCAATTAACAAATCTCCTGCGATCCCAGCTAGCTGAGTTCCGATCCTCCCAACACCAAAAATATATTGAATCCCTTTCCACTGAAGATAACTCCCTCTGGATTGCAACTAAAAAAGTATTCAAATATCACATAACTGTATCACCTATCCGCACTCCC
Source organism: Triatoma infestans (assembly GCA_011037195.1). NCBI lineage: Eukaryota > Metazoa > Arthropoda > Insecta > Hemiptera > Reduviidae > Triatoma > Triatoma infestans. The sequence continues at coordinate 33,342 of JAAEAF010002351.1, forward strand.
AATGGCCCCTGGACCAGGAGCGACGTAGAAAGGGCTAACATCTTTTCTAGTTATTTAGAACATACCTTCACCCACATCCAGAGATACTACTAGATCCTACCCACAGTAAACATGTTCATGAAAACCTTGACATTCCACTTCCTCTCCACCTTCCTTCTAAACCTATACTCCCATCAGAGGTAAAATCTCTTATCGAACATCTTCCTCGGAAAAAAACACCTGGACCCGATCTTATCACATCCAAGGAAGGCCGTTATTTTCCTCACGACAATTTTCAATTCTATCCTTCGTACCGCTCACTTCCCATCCAATGGAAATATTCCTTAATTATCCTTATCCCCAAACCCCTTAAACCTCCCAGCGAGTTATCTTCTTACAGACCTATTAGCCTTCTTCCCATGTTATCCAAAGTCCTAGAAAAAATACTCCTTAAACGGCTGATTCCCATCCTAGTATCCCAGAATATCATCCCTCCCCAACAATTTGGTTTCCGCACTCGTCATTCCACAATCCAACAATCCCTCAGAGTATTGATACTATTTCGTCTGCTCTGGAGAACAAAAAATATTGCCTGGGTGTCTTCCTGGACGTGGCTCAGGCTTTCGACCGAGTTTGGCACCCAGGACTACTATACAAATTAAAAAAGTTCCTTCCCACTCCATTCTATCTCCTCCTGCAATCCTATTTAACTGACCGCTGCTTCAGGGTGAGGTGCGGCGCTGAATTGTCTGAGCTGCATGCGATCTGTGCAGGCGTGCCCCAAGGCAGTATACTGGGACCAATCCTATATACCATCTACACTGCTGATATTCCTACTCATCCCCAAACCTTAATAACGACCTATGCTGATGACACCGCAATATTATCTTCCCACTCTGATACTATTCAAGTTTCTACCATTACCCAAGAGCACCTTGAGCTCATTGAAACTTGGTGTAAAAAATGGAGAATAAAGCTTAACCCCACCAAGTGTGTCCAGGCTACATTCACATTCAGACGACAGACCTGCCAACCACTAACTATTAACGGTTCAGACATACCCACATCCACCGAAGTACGTTACCTAGGTCTCTACTTAGACAGTCGCCTAACGTGGAACCCACACACAAGACTTAAAAGAAAAGAAAAAGAACTAAACAGACGCTACGGACTACTTAGGAGACTTCTTGGACCTAAATCCACCACGACAGTTCATAACAAACTCACTCTTTACAAAACTCTACTCAGACCAATATGGACATATGGAGCAGAATTGTGGGGCTCCGCAAAACCTTCCAACATACAACCAATACAATCTTTCCAATCCAAAGTCCTTCGTCGAATAATTAATGCACCCTATTATGTTTCTAATCGAACCCTCCATCACGATCTAAATATTCCATTCGTCAATGATCTTATCCACACCCGCTTCCAGAAATTCCACAAAAACCTACAAGTCCACCCAAATCCTGTCGCCCAATCATTATCCACACCGTCCCATCCTGAAAATATTCCACGGCGATTAAAGTGTCGTTGGCCTCGTGATCTTCCTTCTCTCCCAACCTGCCAATAATAAGTCCTAGGAAGTTCCAGCGCTGGCTGGTTTCTTCTATCACGCTGTCCTAGTTGTGGCGCTGATCCCAGTTCAGTGTCACAATTTGTATAATATCTTGTACATACACATTTACCAATGTATATATTGTACAGATGCAAATAAATAAATATATATTAAAAATAAAATAAAAAATTCTTGTATTAACCCTGCTTGTATTTCACATTTATGTATTAATTCTACAAGCTTTTGACTGTCCATAAACTTTGCATCGCCCTTCTTCAAACTTTATCTATTCCTATTAGACAGTATACTCCTGAAATAACTTATCCCCCCCCCTAATAAAAATAACTTGATTATAACCTCCCCACATAATTATATACAACCAACAAGGGTGAGTAACAAGTACCAGAAACATTATGGTAAAGTGAACTCTCTACATGAACTTGGTGAATTTGCTCTGACGATGGATGAAAATCCGAAACCGGTCAGGAAGAAAATAAATATACATGCTACGACGGATAAAATACCAGATGTTATCCAGCATTGCGGATCCATCCACATATTCAAGTAGTATACTATTTCACCTGCTACAGGTCGATCGATAACTTCTACTTGAAACACTTGTTTTTAAAAAATCTGAAATCTGTGAAACACACACAAGACTTTCTCTTATTCCTGCTAGCACACTGCTTCATGTATAAAATAACGAATTTTGTTTAAACTCAAATTTTACATATTCGTCCATAAAGGTGGTGGGACCTACCTACTAACCTTCAACCTTGCCAGCTGAGAAGTGATTATATTGTGGACCAGTAAAGGGCACCAAAAACACTGAAACAACTATATAACATTTGAAATTTATCGCCACAAATTCCGCACAACCATCCAAAATCAATTTTATTGGAACAATGTTTCAAATAAAAGTGATACGTTTATATCTGCGCAGTCAGAATACCAAGTTTAAAGGAAGTCGTTCTAGATGTTTTCAAGAAAATTCCCCAAAAAAACTCAAAAACATATTCTGTAGGTCGCACTGACGGTTCACCGATTTTCTTAAAATTTGAAATTCTAGATATCTTAATTTATATATAATTAATATTTTATGAGTGCTAAAAGCATGTATTGTATTGGAGTCCTTTACAAGGAAGCTTCAGCTTAACGTTACTGTTCCCTCACGACCACCAAAAAAAAAAAAACATTTTCCTAGAAAAACGTTTCAAATAAAAGTGACAGGGATTCATTTATGTTGATTTATGTTGAAAATGCAAAGTTAAAAAAAATTTCGAAAAAATAGTAAAGTCGCACTTCCGGTTGATTAATTTTGGCCGATACCTTCGTTTCAGATGCGATGGTACGAAGTTTGAACTTCCAGTGATTTTTCGTTTTTTGATATTTTGTTCACACACACACATATATATATATATATATTAATAATAATAATATATGTAGGGGGAGAGAGAGAGAGACTCAACAAAAACCGAGGAAGATTCACAAAAACAGTTGTTACTTTGCCTTAAAAGGAAGAATTCCGATCGTGCCAGATTTTCGAAATTGAGTTTTCACCGAAGTTCGTTTTGGGGTTATCTGAATACTAAAGAAACGTATTATAGCGCATGGTCTGTGTGTGTGTATGTCAGTCTGTCTGTCTGTTTGTGTGTTAACAGAAAATCTCAAAAAGGAAAGATCGTAAGAAGCTCAAATTGGTATTCTATTTAGTTACTATCACCGCATCAGACTAGATAATTTCTGACAAAATCCATCAACCGGAAGCACTTTTGGAACTTTTCCGAGAAAATTGAATTTAGGGTTTATAGGATGAAGAAGAGTTTAGTATTTCGCAATTTTTCTGCAGAAAATAAACTTTAATAAAATTGTGACTTTACAACTCTTCTTCAAGCATCAGTGTCTGAGTGATTAGAGGCGTGGTTAGTCAAGCTAAGCTATATTGTGGTAATGAGTTAAATTCCCAGCTTTGCATTTGGATTTTGTTTGATGTATTAATATGAGCAACATATAATAGACTATATTTGCTAACTTTCTCCACAGAACACCTAATCAGTAGTTGACGCACAACCTGCCGGATAAAATAGGCATTACTTTACTTACAACTCTTCTTCATCCTATAAGTGATTAAAAAAGTCATTACATAAATTTATCCAAAATTATTTTACAGCAAATGGGACTTATGCTTCCTTCAAAAGTGTTATTTCATTACACCTTAGGTTGGCCCGTCAAACATTTACATGAAAGCAAATATTGAATACAAATTTCAAATTTGAAGAAAATATGTCATATATAACTACATAAACTGCAGAAGAAACTTTAAGCTGTATTCATTTATCTGAATCCTTATTAGTTAAGAAGTAGTTAAAATAGATTAATTATAAGAAATCTATCAAATAATCTTAAAACTCATTCTATTTACCTGTGAATCATATTCTTCCTCGGCTAAGTGTTTAATTTGGGTAGGAATCCATAAACTAAGGCCATGGTAACTGAAAAATAAATGGTAAAAAACCTTACTGCTATTATTCAGTTTGCAATATTCCATTCATTTTATAAAATAATTACCTGAAACCTAGGGCAGCCCATACAAGAGATAAAAGTGCTGTAGACATGAGATTCTGTCTTTGCCCAAGTTGTCTGATTGAATCTAAAAACTGAAATTAATATTACTGATAAAAAAAAAAACACAAAAAACAAGTCAATACAAATAATTTTTTCTTAGGGGATATCAAGCAGTTGTTGAGTCGCGAAAAAGATTCTTCGGCTCTGATCTTATTTCTAGTAGTTTTATTGTTGAATTGTTTTCTACCTCAGATCACCAATTGCTTACGTCATATCTGAGGCATAAGAAATTTAAGAATATCAAATTAAATACTGTACTCTTCACATATGAATTTACACTTTTCCCAACATTTATATGTCAATTTTTGTATTTATTTCCTTTTGTATATAGTGCTATTTAAAACTACAAATAATTTTTATGTAATAAGCATTACGTGATTAAAGTTTGCGATCATTTGGGCCCAAACTGATTTTGCTTGAAGTGGTTTGGCAATTGATACTTTACTTGGAAGTTCTAATTCAGTTAATTGATACTGTGCGCTTTTAGATGCATTCCACTTATACATTTGCTATAAAATATAACAAATTATCATTAATAAATAAAAATTGTTGACTAAATTTATAATTGAACCTTATTACCTGATACATCATGATTGCATTAACATCTTTACCAGCATGGAGAAGATATCTGACAGATTCAGAAACACAAGAGAGGGAAGCCAATGCGAACACTGTTGGCAAGCAACTGAGTAGCAAAACTCGATGCCAAGCGCTCTGATGCTCTTTCACTTCGTACATTATTTCTTCGCCTTCAAATACATATAGGTGAGGAAAGTATAAATACTGATAATTTTAATACCAAAATTAAGTGTTTAAGAACCTAATCTTTAGTTAAACATATATTACGTTAGGAAGAGAGAAACTCATACTTCACAAAAACAAGTTGCAAACAACAAATACCAAGATTTCTCTCTTCTGCACAACGATTTTTCATTTTTAATTCTCTCTGAAGTATTCACATGCTCAGGTAAGTAAAACTCATTGGCTATTAAACCTCTTGATGTAGATGTTGTTACCATATCAATGTTAATAGTTTATAAAGGAATAATGCAAAACTCCTCTTTTCCTTCGAGTACTGTTTGACGCTCGAAGATCATGTTATCCTTACAATGTTACTGCATTAATTTTTTTCGAATACTACTGAAATTTTTTCTATCGCTACATTATAAAAACTACAAATTTAATCTCTAACGGCCTCGCGGATGACTGTGGATATTCAGGGTAAAGTTATCAAATTCGTGTAGAGAGTTGTCTTCAACTTAATATTTCTGTTACACATTACACTCATACAATCAACAAGAGTAGAGTGTAACAGAAACATTAAGTTGAAGTCAACTCTCTACATGAACTTGATATCTTTACTCTGACGATGGATGAAAATCCGAAACCGGTCAGGAACATTGCATGTTACGACATATAAAATACCAAACTTTATTTACTAATAACATCAAATACAGTGGAAGCCGGATATTATAATCACGGATAATGTTATCACAATCAATCGATACCGAACCTCATCATATAAAATTACATAAAATAATCCGCTTATTATAAGCAAACTTCGGCTATTGTTATCAATTCTGTTGCTATACAGTAGTTCTCAAGAACGCTGACGCATGCAAATAAAATAGCAGATGTTATACACCATTGCGGATCCATCAACATATTCAATAAATAAAGTTTGTTGAAAAGAATTTCGTCATTCAAATTTATCCCCTTTTCCTTCGAGTCGAAGGATTTCATAAGTTTCCGATTGTATTGTCGTTCAGAAATATAGTTTACACTGAATCTTTCGAAAATGTAGAAAGAAAAGAAATGACGAAAATGAAAAGAGGAGTTTATAAAGAGATTGTGAAGTTGTTCGCGTCCGAGATTGTTCTCACGTGCCCCCTGGATATCCTAAACAAACATCAATCGCCAGCGAGGCCTAAAATTTTATACTGGGCCGCACGAGGTAGAAGAACAGCTGAATAGCCGAAGAATGGCGTAAGAAAAGATAAACAAATCTGAAAAGACAACTAACAAATATTAAAAGACACTTGAAGAATTTCGCAGAGAAAATACATAGTCAAACCAAGTTGGATATCATCAAAGTAAAAAAGGAGCGTCTGCATGATGTGTATAATAATCAGCTCAATAATTCTCGTTGATATGTGGATGGGTACGCATAGTCTGCATATTTTTGATGTTCCTGAATGGTTTCGGATTTTCATCCATCGTCAAAGTTATCAAGTTCGTGTAGAGACTTGATATCAACTCATGTTTCTGTTACATTCTACACTTGTCGAATGTATGCGGGAGAATATAAGGTCATAATTTATAATCATTCCATTTTTGTGTTTAAACAACACACATAATAACGTAACCTTATGACTTCCCTCAATAATCAATAAGTGTAGTGTGTAACAGAAACATTAAGTTGAAGTCAGCTCTCAAAAAGAACTTGATAACTTTACTCCGATGATGGATGAAAATCCGAAACATTAAAAATATGAGCTACGACGTAGCTCAAATAAAATCGACGTCAAAAAAACAGATTAATAATTCTCGTTATTATTTTCAAGATCAAAGTTACTATGATGCAATAGATGAGGATTATGTTTATAAAAGTTATTTTGTTCCTATTTGGCTCCAATAAAATCAGAAAAACCGCCATTAAAGTTTGATAATAGATCAACTGTCTTGCCTATAATAGGTTTAGGTTTTTTTCAGGGACATTGAAGATCTCCCTTCCTGTACGACCAACATTCCAGTCACTTATAGGCAAAAGAAATTTAGATTAATTCCTGTCAAGGGTAGTGACGTAAGGACTAGGATAGAGGGGTGAGTAGATGAAATTGACCGATTCTAATTCACTTTGCTGCACAACATGGCGGCCGTCCCCCTTCGCCCACCCCCCAGTCACTTACCCCCCCATCCCCCCAACCTATTCCCAACTTTTCTCTCCCACCCCTTCCACTCCTCCTTCCTGTAGACAAAGAAATGTTAAAAATTATTTTTTTTTTGCTGAGGCAGCAAAAGCATCTCACAACCTTCGCCATACAAGTCCATCACTTTCACCACTCAGCTATAGTGGTAACTTGGGAATAGTAGTTTTCTTTAGATCCTTATACCTCACCCACATACTTCTCCCTCATGTCTCTCACATCCTTTCTCTCTCTCTCTCATACATCTCTCTCCTTATATATATATATATATATATATATATATATATAATATACATATATATATATACACAGAGACTTAAAGGGGGGCTCTGCCCCACGTACCCCAGGCCAGGGTTCATTAACCTTTGCATCTGTATTTTTCCATTCGTACAAAAGTTTATTAACCTCTATGTGTGCACAATTTTTGCAATATACTTTCTGAGTAAATATATATATATATTTTTTTGTTTTCCACTAACACTTGAAGAAAGGCATACCCTATGCCCTTCTTATTTAACATAAATCTATTTATCGATCAAGTATATATTGATAACACATATTGATTCCAGTGTATTGATTATTATCGATTTTGTATGAGGCAGTCACTTCTGTAAGTTTTTTGGGTAAAACATTTTTAAAAGTTAGAAAGCGTATTTAAGATAAATCTATTTATCGATCAATTATATATTGATCGCTTCCAGTATATATTGATTATTATTGATTTTTATGAGGGAGTCACTTCCGAAAGTTTTCTGGTAAAACATTATTAAAACTAAAAAAAATCTGGTGTGAAACACTCACACAACTTTCTCTTACTCCTGTTCTCAAAATTAAAATTGACAAATGTTATAGTTTGAAAACTGAAAAAGCTGTTCAGCATAAGCGCACTTCCGGCTTACAATTTTCTTAAAACTTGGAATTTTGGCCATCTGTTTATTTCTAATTAATTTTGTTTGGATGATAGAATTGTATAATCAACTTAGGAATACCACTTTAGGGGAAGCTGCAACCCCACCCCTCCCCTAAAACTGCCCTACATGAATTTTTCCAGAGAAATGTCTTAAATAAAAGATGTAGATCGTTGCATTTTTATTTTGTATACGAAGTTTCAAGAAAATCGTCGGAGCCATTTTTGAGAAAATCGCGAAAAAATGAAAGAATCATTTAGTAAAGTGTCAAAACAAACGCACTTCCGGTTATCTGATTTTTTACAAACTCGGAATTTCAACAACATATTTAATTCTAATTAACATTATTTAGATGACAGAATTGTCTAATAAACTGAAATAGCACTTTAGATGGAAACCTAACCCCTCCCCTACCCCAGAGGTGCCCTTAAATGAATTTTCCTGGAGAAATGTTACAAATAAAAGTTATAGCTCTTTGTATGTTTAGTTGATATAAGATGTTTAAAGAAAATCGTCGGAGCCATTTTTGAGAAAATCGCAAAAAAGTGGAAAAATCATTTAGTAAAGTATAATGTAAACGCACTTCCGGTTATCCAATTTTTTTCAAACTCGGAATTTCATTAACATATTTAATTCTAATTAACACTATTGAGAAGGCAAAATTGTCTACTAAACTGAAATAGCACTTTAGATGAAAACCTAACCCCACCCCTCCCCCAGAAGTGCCCTAAAATGAATTTTCCCGGAGAAATGTTTCAAATAAAGGTTGTAGCTGTTAGTATATGTAGTTGATATGCGAAGTTTGAAGAAAATCGTTGGAGCCATTTTTGAGAAAATCGCAAAAACGTAAAAAACCGACTAGTAAAGTGGTACTTCCGGTTGAGGAATTTTGACAGATGACCCACTGTCGGATCCCATGGTGATAAGTAAACGAATTATCAAGTTTGAAGTTTCTATGATTTGAAGTTTTTGACCTATGCTGTTCACACATACATACACATACACACACACACACACACACACACACACACAGGCAGACCATTTGCTAAAAACCACTTTTTTGGACTCAGGGGACCTCAAAACGGATATTTCCGGTGAAAACTCAATATCGAAAATTTGACACGATTACAATACTTCCTCTTACTAGGAGTAAGAGAAAGTAAAAAAAAAGTGTATAATATCATAGAACAAATTAATTAGAGAAAGGAAAAATCTTAGTATTTAACCTGGAGAACTAGTACTTTTTATACGATTAATAATATATATTTTTTCCATTCTCTCTTGCGCATCATATTACGCACCGATTGTATAGGAATTAATGAAAAACAAAAACAATCTTGATTCAAAATAACTTATTATTTATACACTTAATTTTACAAGGTATGATTGATAATATAAAGCATGTTTCGATAGCTTATTTTGTAATAGACATTTTGAAAAATACATTCGTATAACATACATCTTTAGTTCTTCACCACATTCGTACCATATAAACGATTATTTCTCCCACTAATCTATAATTAAACAATTTATTTATATATTTTAGTTATACAATATTATTAATGAAAATGTAAAGCATGTTTTTCGTTAGTTTTTTTTGTAATGGACATTAGTTCATCACCACACACCATTTAAAAATTTATTATTATTGTTTTTCCTAATCCTTAATCTATTTGACTGATACCATAATGCAAGTTCAATTCTCTGAGCTTTTGCACATTTTAAATTTTTATTATTATAAAATAGACATTTGAACATATTCTTAAAGTTAACAATTTTAGGGCACCCAAAGTCTTCTAAATTAAGAATACAACTGTTGGAAAGATATTGTTTTATAAATTGTAATTTCTCTAATCCTTTAATTAGTACCTCATCATAATGTTGACTGTAGTATATATGCTAAATGACAGTATGGAGTCAGTCCATCTTTCCATGCTAGTCCATGAAAATATTTGGTTAGCCATCGGTTTGCAGGGAGAGATTGTCAACTTGAAACCCATGCAGGTGGTGCAAAAATCCAATGCGATGTAGATCCTGTTTCCACATCTACAATTGCCAATTCTTTCACAACGTATTTCCTCCAAGTTGGATCTTGAAGAGCTTGGAAATCCACTACTGCTGCTAATTTCTTCATATTACGTTCTGGAAAAAATAATTAATTGAAACACAACAAATATTTAAAGAAAAACTCTTCTTTTTTTTATATTATTAGGTATTAAAGAAAAATAAATAAATAAATCATTACACACACATTATACAAACTCTAAATCGAATTTTTGTGCGTTAAATCCCTTATAGATTAAGAACATTTTATTTTCCGTTGTGTTATATTCATCATTGTATCTGTTAATCAACTCCTCAGTCAAAATATTACTGTAGCGTTTTGGGAGAAAAACTTTAGTAGGATAATTATCATTAATATTAAAAAATTCAGCTGATGGTTGAATCAAGTGTGCTATTGTTGTCTGACCATATCGAGTGTTCATTTTTTCGAATTTATGTACTTCATGTGGAGCACCAATCATTAAGTCACACACTTTATTAATTGAACCACTATGCTTATTGCAGGCGTTTAGATAAACCTTTAGTAGATCCATTATAAAAAATAAAAAACCGTACCTAAAAATAACAATTAAAAAAAAAAATAATAATAATAATCTATTATACAATTACAAGTATTTAAAAGTAACACTTACCTTAGTTATGGATAATGATGGTGAATGATCAATGTACAGTAGATCTGAAAAAATAATAATAACAATAATGAGAATAATCAAAGATAGTACTGGAAAATAACTATTTTCTTTTTATATATACTATCACATATATAGAATACAAAATAAAAATAATAAAAAAATTAATTATAAATGAAATTATAAGTAAAGTTAATAGTAAATAACATAAGATCCAAAATACTCACCGAAGAAGAAGAAAAAGCAGAATGCAGATTAATTGAAGAATGATGGATGACTAGTTAAGTAACGGCATTTTTATATTCATTGTGACGTATATATTAACCCCCCACTTTTGTCATGCATTCTCTCTCTTAAGTAAAAGAGAAGGTATACCCATCAGCTGCAAAATATTAATGCTGGCTTTTATCTTAAAAATAAATAAAATAATTTTATTGTTGTTGTTAACCATTGGATAAATAGTTGCTCTAAGAAAATTTAGAAATAAATTTTCAACTATGATTTTAGGTGATGATTATGAATTTATCAAAACAAAACAAAAAAAATGTTTGGCTTAAACTAACTGTTATTAAAGATGTAACAATTTGCAAAGGAATATGTTGAAAGAGATCCTAATCTTCATTTTAAACAATGCTTTTGGTCAAAAACCTAACCAGATTTGCGACCCCCGATAGATGCATATAGCTGTCTCGCAATTCGCATTAAAAGGAGCTGTACTTGATTTATTTGGAAATAGTGGGGGTCTTGTCATTGTAACTGTAGTGAATTGGTTTGTCTTTTTGCATTCAGTTGTAAACGCGGCACCACCATGACAAATGAACTTGGATTGCAGCTAACTACAGCTTTTTCTTTCAGCAGCAACTCCACTAAAAGGCTAGTAACTGGTCTTTCCCAAGAAGGTGTACCACTTGCAGCACTGAAGGTAGCGAAAAAGAAAGTCATCTATTTAAGTGAAGAAGATTGGTCAACGCTTCAGTCTAGCAGCAGACAAATATGAGATAATTTCTTCAAAGAAAAGAGGAAAAACGAAGTAATCACTGATATAATTCAATTATCTCTTTTGAGAAATCTACACACAAAGTGATTGCATTCAAAGGGAAACCAACATGGTTAGAATCAATTCTTAATTTTCAACCTCCAAAGATTACTCTTATGAGAAATGAATACTTTAAACTGATAAGTTTGTATGAAGATGTACTGAAGCAGTTTAGTTATTTAAGAAAACTTTACAATCCCGTTGTATTGACATATTCTGAAGAAAACAATAAATCTATTTTTGATATCTATTTTGTTTTGTTTTGTTTTTCATTTTTTAACCTATCATCTTATTGGGGTAAAAGAAACAAAAAAATAAATCCACTAAAGTTAATAAATTTTTCAATTAACACTTAACTGATTGTTTTTATAGATAAGAAACAAGGCTGCAGAGTTGCTTTCATCTACCTAAATTTCAAGTAACCGTAATAAGGTGATAGAATGACTTAATTTTTGTTTATTTGTTTTTTGACGAGCTGGAGATATACCATTACTTAACGAGTAATCATAAATTTGCTTGTACCAAGGAGAGTACAAGACAACTGTAACAATGATTAAAAATGATATTTATTAACTCTATTAAGGGTCCAGATGCGTGGCTAAAACAAACTATTACATAATCTTTTGGGAAAAATAGCATGGAAGCACAAGATTGGTAGCAACAGTATACAATAGCTGGAGGTTCGAATTCTAATTTTATAGATAATTTTTGGACAATTTAGACCATTCTACACGAATTTACTTTCAATAATTATACATATACGTTTACTTATTTATTAAAACATTTTTTTTTTTATTCTGTTCAATATAAAGTCATCGCAGAATTAATGTCAGTAATTTTCCATGGAATCAAGTAACATAATGGGAATGTTGCAAGCATTAAATATGTTTTTTCTGAGAGATCATGTATGTTCTTTCTTTCTCACAAAGGTTTGTTGTTTTTATAGAAATATCATGTTATGCTGATTGTTAATTTAACATACCACAGTAGTCTGTCATATCTGGTTTATATATACATATAACATAATAGAAAAAAATATTTCTATTTATTTAAATGTTAAAAAAATTATTGTGTTAATTGCAGTAGATGTATTGCCTTGGGGATTTGGTTAGGTAAAAATATAAATACTTAGGGCAAAATCACTACACACAGCAACAAATATGACCGAAGTAAAAATTAATTTGTGAAATAACCAAGAAAACACAGTTAAGATAATAAATTACGCACTTTCTTCTTTTACTTTCAACTGAATACGAGTTAATCATATAAGACAATCGCTATAAAAGAAGTACATAACATATTAGGTACTAAAACATATTTACGTTATCATATGGCAATTATTGTGGAATCTTAAAAAAAAACAAAAAAAAAACAACAGATTTTTCGCTAGTAATTTCCAATATAGTTCCATAGATAAATAGATGACTTACCTGCCTCTAACTCCTAGTAAGAGGAAGTATTTTTTTTCTATATTACAACTGGTACTTAAAGAGTGGCTCTGCCCACTGGCTAGAGTACCCCAGGCTTACGCATTAGCATAAGAGTGGGAGGAAATTTGTATTCTACTAAAGTGACGTCATGCCATTGAATTGGGGGGTGGGTGGGTGGTACGGTTAAGAAATTTTATGTGATTGAAGGACTACATTAATCACTTGGTGTATTCCCTTCAGACTAACAAGGTAAATAATTAAATATATTTCTCATTCCATCCATTTTATTTTCTGTTTTTGTAATGGCTATTAGTTACTTTAAAATGTTAATTCTATTTCAGGAACTTTATGGAAGTCAGTTGTATATGAACATACAAACTATTGCAATTTAGTGTGTAATTAATTTTCATAAAAAATGGAAGAATGGGCTCGCATTATATCACACCCTCTCTATCAACAATTTCTAGATTTCTCCAGATGCACCTTAGAAAAACCGGGAGCAATTCAGTATATGAATTTATACAATGATATAAAAGAATTGGAACAATTATCTAAAAAATACGTTATAAAAAGCAAGTATAAAAATTTCCATTATGTAAATTGTGTTTGGTCAAACCCAAATTATAAAGAAGGACCTGATACGTGTAGATGTTGCAATATTTCTGGTTTGTATTATTCTATTATTAACCAATTAGGTGAAATTTACAATTGTAATTTTATTGAAATCATGAATAAACAGACAATAAATAATTGAATATGTTATCAAAAAGAAAAAAAGAAGCTGTTATTATAAAGATTGCAGATTATATTTGTAGATCAAATTTATAATTTGTTTAAGACATTTAGAAACAAAATTAATTGTGTTTTTTCATCACACATATAAGTTCTATGTATTTATAATAGAACTTATTTGTGTGATGAAAAAAAAAATAAATAAATTTTTCTTATTTTTGAAAGAATAAAAACAAAGTGTCCATTAATTATGATAACCCTTCACATAGTTGTAATTTGCTCTAAAAATTTTCATATGCCTATGTATAACAAATTCTTAATTCGTATGCTGTACAAAAGAGAATTTAGTTGAAATTTTGCTCGAATTAAGTAATATGATGCACAAGAGAGAATGGAAAAAATATATATTATTAATCGTATAAAAAGTACTAGTTCTCCAGGTTAAATACTAAGATTTTTCCTTTCTCTAATTAATTTGTTCTATAATATTCACTTTTTTTTTTAAATTTTAATAATGTTTTACCAGAAAACTTACAGAAGTGACTCCCTCATAAAAATCAATATATACTGGAAGCGATCAATATATAATTGATCGATAAATAGATTTATCTTAAATACGCTTTCTAACTTTTAAAAATGTTTTACCCAAAAAACTTACAGAAGTGACTGCCTCATACAAAATCGATAATAATCGATTTCCATCCAATAACATGGAATAACCGCTTCTCGTTTAACTCTAAAATAAAAAATCGCAAGGGACGTAGAAGTTCTCATTTCTTAAGTTATAGCAGAATTAAATCGAGCACTGTTCACAGTCATTCGGATTGTTGAAATGAACATTTCTTTGATGTTTTAAAACAATTAGAAACAAATGGAGAAGGTTCTAAAAGTTACATTTTAATAAAATTAGTCCCTTTTTTAGAAAAATTAGGTTTATTACGTATAGATGGAAAATTAAAATTCGGTGATTTTAATAAGAAAGAAATGATGTGGTAAGAAACATCGTTTGTTGTTGCCTAAAGTGAGTCATTGAATAACCTTCTAATTAGACACTAACATATCTGCCATTTGCATGCAGGTCCGCATGGCTCTGTTTGGCTCTGTTTTCGCTTTATAAATACTGCGAGGTACATCTTTATTTTCTTTTGGGCTGAGAAAATCCTGAAAAAAAATATACATTTTTGTGGATATTGTGGCAATCTGGCAAAATAGGTATATTTGAAATCATGTGTGTTTTATAACATGGTTAGTTTAAATAATAAAATAATTAACAAAAGACGGTGAGTAAGAAATACGATTTTGGTTGGTCCATCTGTGTGTTTGATGTGAGAGTATTTTTGTTTTGTGTATGTACTCTGAGAAGTTGAAAGCTCAGGAGTGGTGAATATCAGGAAAGGGAAAAGAAATAAGAAAACACTTAGAGGTTTTAATAGTACAAATCTTGTGTATTATCTATGTATTCTTATCAAAGGCATCAAAATTCTTTCATTCCTTTAAAGTCATCATTTCTCAATGTTTTCATCGACCTTGTTTGTTTCTTCCATAGGAAAGTTTGTGTTCTGGGTAAGACATTAAACTGCACCCTGAGGAGATGGACCTCAAAGCCGTGGTGAAGGCGACCCATCTATCTAGGAGAAGGGCACTCCGAAATAAAACCAAGGGCAGGCCACGCTCTGTAAGGTGTGGTGAAACCGACTGGGCTAGGAGACGGAAACTCCGAATTCAAATGACCTAGGTTGGGGGTTGGCTGTACGGTTAACAACCCTACGCTGTAAAAAATCTCTTGTTATGAAACCAGAAACTATGAATAGCCGGACGATTTTCAGGGCCTAGGCGAATCAAAGGATCTTCAAACAGTTAACTTTAGCCACATGGAACGTAAGAGGGTTCTCCCAAGCGGGAGCAAGTAGAAATTTGAAAGAGGTTCTGCTACGTTACGGTGTGTATATTATACGCGTTCAGAAAATAAAATGGAATTAAACAGAAGTCATGGATTTGAGAAATTATATATAATAAATTCTTTTGTGGCTGAAAGCTTAGTGAAAATGCTCCAGTATAGGCCAAGGTATAGGTGGAGAGGAGACGCCGCGGTAGGCCAAGGAAGTTATGGATGGACGGCGTGAAGAAAGCTCTGTGGCTAGAGGTCTACGAGAAGGAGAATGGCAAGATAGAGAGTACTGGAGGGAAACTCTTTTGGGCAACGGGGTGCACTAAACGGTGTAAATACCCGTAAAAAAAATATATACATATATATAATAAATTGCGGTTATAGAATTTTTATAACACGTTTGAAGGGTATGTATTTTAATACGTCCTTAATCAGTGTAAATGCACCTATAGAAGATAGAGAAGAAGAAGATAAGGATTATGTCTATGATGTTTTCTCACAAGAATATGACTTACTACCAAGGCATGATGTAAAATTGTCATGGCGATTTAAACGCTAAGATTGGTGAGGAGGCAGCTTTCAGTCCAACAACTGGGGCACACAGCAAACACGAACTGTCTGATGAAAATCGTATACGAATAGTGGATTTTGCAGTAGAAAAAGGAATGGTTGTAACTAGCACATGTTTTCCCCACAAACTTATTCATAAAGAAACTTGGGTATCTCCGGACGGGAAAACAAGAATCCAAATTGACCATGTCCTTACAAGACATCTTCAGAAATATCTGATGTGATAAGTTACCGTGGTGGAGATGCAGATTCGGACTACTTTTTGGTATGGTTTCCCTATAAACAAAAACTAGCAAGAAAAGCCCGCGGGAAAGGAGAAAAGCAATCAGATATCGAAGTGACTTATTAATCGAAGCAGTCCAAGTACGAAGAAAAATTTAAAGAAGGAGTCCATTAATAAAAATGAAAATGAACAAGTTGAGGATACCTGGAAGAAAATTAAGGTAACACTGAGGAACACGGCTGATGAATTACTTGGAATAAGACAGAGAGAGATTAGAAACGAATGGTTTGATGATGAATATGAAAAGAGGCTTAGAGAAAGAAATGAAACAAGGATGAAAATGTTGGCTAGGAATACACGGCATAATAAAGAAGATTGTAGGGCTAAGAGGAAGGCGGCAAAAACTATTTGTAGACAGAAAAAGAGGGCTTTGGAAAGGAGAAAGTTGGAGGCATTACAAACGGAATATGAAGTAAAGCAAACCTCAGTTTTATAAAGGAATAAGAGAATTTAAGATGGGATTTCAGACAAGAACATGCTTCTGCAGAGACAAAGAAGGTATTTTGATTGGTGATAGTGCAAAAGTTAAAGATATCTGGCGCCAGTATGTCGAGAGCCGGTTAAAGCCGGGATGCTGGTAAAAGTGGAGAAGACTGCTGAGTCAAGTGCCGAATTGGCAGAAATACCTTTAGACAATGAAGGTGATGATGTTGAACCCCCAGATTTTGAAGATTTCAAAGAAGAAAAATGACAAAAGTCCCGGCTGCGATGGCATAGATGCAGAAATGCTGAAATATGGTGGTGAGGATCTAATCAAAAAGCTATATGACTTAATATTACAAGCATGGATCTCAGAAAAGATGCCGAGCGAATGGTTGCTATTATATGTCAAGAGTAGATTGGATTGACCGGTTCTAAAACAGTTTTCTGTACAACATGGCGGCCGTCCCCCTCGCCCGCCCCCTCATAGTCACTTACCCCCTCCTCCACCACTTAACCCCCCCAACCTATTCTTAACTTTTCTCCACCCCTCCCCCTTTCCTGAAAACAAAGAAATGTTAAAAATATTTTTTTTTTTTGCTGAAGTCAGCAAAAGCGATGTCACAAACCTTCGCCGTACAAGTCCATCACTTTCACCACTCAGCTTAGTGGTAACTTGGCAATAGTTTTTTCTTAGATCCTTATACCTCACCCACATACTTCTCCCTCATCTCTCTCATATCCTTTCTATCTCTCTCTCTCTCTCTCTATATATATATATATATAATATACATATATATATATACACAGAGACTTAAAGGGGGGCTCTGCCCCACGTACCCCAGGCTACGGTTCATTAACCTTTGCATCTGTATTTTCCCATTCGTACAAAAGTTTCTTAACCCCTATGCGTGCACAATGTTTGCAAATATATTTCCTGATTATATTTATTTATTTATTTTTTTTACACTAAGTCTTAAAGAGAGAACCCTCCCTCTTTGTTTATGATAAAACTATTTTTATCGATCAAGTATATTACCAACACATATATCTAATCCAATATAGTGATTTCTGAGACAGATACTTATGTATGTTTTTTTTTGGTAAACAATAAACTAAAACTAATCTATGCCTCCTTCTTATACATCTTACTTATCTATTTTTATCTATCAAGTATATTGACATCCTAACCAGTATATTGATTTATGAGTCACTTACCTGTCTAAGGTTTATGGTAATCAATTGAAAGTTAAATCTCCACTTTCCTTGTTTAAGATAAATCTATTTTTTATCGATCAATTAATTTATAGATTCCAATATATCGTTTTCTTTTTGGCACAGCTTAAAGTCGTTGGATCTGTTATCTAACGCAATACATGACGAAGTAGTTACTAATATCTTTTGTCGTACTAATTGTTTATGCAATTAAAGAAAGGAAAAAAGCTAGTGTTTAACCAGAAATTTAGTAACTGTTGTGTCTCAATTTACGTACTAAATTCCGCATATTTTTAATCACTTTTCTAATCTAAGAAGCACTCAATTTACACACATAATTCCGTCAATTCTCGCAAAGTAGAAATGTAAATTTTCGGTTAAAAAAGTCGAAAGTGCCTATCTTACAGATTGACATGTAACAAATAAAAGTAAGAATAGCGGTCTATGCGCATTTATTAAAACTGGTAAATTAACTGGAATTTGTATGTTATATATTTTTAAACACTTCTTATTAGAGCAGAAGTAATTTCTCCACAGATAATTTGTGGAGTTTCTCAGTAATATCTTACATCTAGTGGAAAGCTGATCCTGCACAAATAATGTAATTTTCAAAAAAAAATCGTCTGTCGAACTAATTGTTTGTACAATTAAACAAATTCGTTAGAGAAAGGAAAAATAAAAGAAAACTTAGTAGAACTAGTAGTCTTTTAATCTCAATTTACGTACACAATTCCCCATATTTTTAAACACTTTTCCAATCTAAGAAGCACTCAATTTACGTACTTGATTCCCCCAAAATAGTGATCAGTTTCCAATTTAACTGGTAAATGAATTATTCTATATTTTTAAACATTTTTGTAATCTAATAAGCTTTCAATTTACATATATAATTCCCATAGAGAATTTATTAAATTAATGGGATCTATACATCACCTAAATAGAAGTAACTTCCTTAGTGAATAACAGATTGAATTTTACTCCTAGAGTTGTGGATATGCTAATGAGTTATGACGAATGATTAGACAATAGAGAATGTATTGTGTTAAATGTCTTTGGTCATGTTAATATGTAATATTTTGGGTAAAATCACTGCACAAAGCAAAGTTTGATTGGACTGCAATAAAATTTGTCGAATAACCAAGAAAATCACAGATATACAAAAGAATATAAATATATATTGCACTAAAACATTCTTAAGTTATCGTATGGCATTCTTGTGGATTGCAATAACAGTTTTGCTAGTAATTTCGAAGTTGAGTCTGCTTTCCTCAACCTTTCTAAACACGTAACAACTTGTTCTACTGCCTTACATTGTTAAACAGGCATAGTGGCTGAACAGCATATGATATTACACACTAAAAACATGTTACTTTTTAATCAAAGAATATTGGAAGTAGTTAAACCATTGTGCGCAAAGTATAGGGAAATAAGTTTCTAATCTGGGGAAATGTTTGCATTATATCCAAATTCGAAATCTTCTGTTTGGAATTGTAGACATTTCTACCAGCACTAACTCTATGCAATTACTGGAAGATTGTTTATCACTATTAGATAGTAGGAAATGTTATTTTAAACCAGTAATTACATAGGGTTTGTTATTTCCGACTCATATGTAAACAGGGATTGTACATTTTTCGGTTGCGTCTAAATCTTTATTTTGCCTATCTTACCAAAATCAGACCTTTGCCTAATTTTGTCTATGTCTAAACCTAAACCTATTACACAAAACATACCGTGGACAGCCGATTTGGAGGACCGATGGAGATGGAAAAAACTTAATTGTTAAGAAGGAAATTAGTGGCTCTTTTAACAGTTATCTCCGAGGGAAATGCGGTCATTTGTTTGTGCGAGACATGGTGTTAAAGCCAAACTACCTTTTTTTTACTAGAAAGCAAGAACAAGATGGCTAAAGATGTAGAAACAGTAACTGGCGAAGAACGTTTAGGAGATATTTAAAAAAAATATAACAATCCAGTATAGATACGATTCAAAGTCGAGGTGTCAGATGTTAAATTGGAGAATCAGCTGGAAAAATTGCAAGAATTATTAAACCGACTAAAAGAGGAAGATTACTACCTAATAGATTTGGATATAACACAGGACTTTGCTGGAATATTTAATAGAACAGAAATGGGTAGTTATTTAACCAATACTTTTAACTTTTGCCACCAAGGAGAGTATAAGAACGATTGTAATGTAATTGTGGATAACGATAAAACAGTTGGTAAGGACTGTTTAACTTGGTTAACTTCTAACGCAATAACGCAAGAGTTAAAATATGCGCTAAGTTTATTTGTCAAATAACAAGTCCGGGCGTTAATAAGAAAATCGGCAATCATATTGTACATTTTGTAAATTGTCCGGATACAAGATTAAAGAAACATTTACGTCTACTTCTGCCAAAGAACATGGTATTACAAGACTAGAAGCTACAATTTATAACTACTGTACTGGAAATTATTACGAAGCAACCGACGATATGTACAAACCTCTGGAAAACGTTTACCCCTATTGGAAAGTAGCAAATGTTATTTCCGTCAAGCTCCAATGTATTCTGTTTCTTTTGCAAAGATGTAGACAAGGCTAACAGACACTCTACAAAACAGTTGTTGTCTTGTATTTAATAATTTGTATATGTAGTAATAGTATGTATATTGGGCGAATAAGAACACAAGAAAGTTGACTGGTATACAGTTAAACCTACCGGAAAATACCAAGAACAGAGAAAAAATGATAAATTATGTTGTTTCGGCATTTAGTTTTAACTCTCTACCAATTAATTATATTGAGACCATAGAAGATTGTGTAAACAAAGATATTGTACAGATTGTGCAAAAATGTTACATTAAAGTTGGGGAAACGTAATTCACAAAAACTGGAACACTGTTTTCTACCATACCAGGAAGTATAGATATCGAAAAGACAGGATTGGTCTCTACAAATAATATAATTCCTCATGT
The DNA here is from genome assembly GCA_011037195.1 of Triatoma infestans. Classification (NCBI taxonomy): domain Eukaryota; kingdom Metazoa; phylum Arthropoda; class Insecta; order Hemiptera; family Reduviidae; genus Triatoma; species Triatoma infestans. Next base: position 54,566 of record JAAEAF010002351.1, read on the forward strand.
CTTACGGAAGAGAGCTAACATAACCAACACGCTATTGCCATATACAATAAAAGAAATAGAACCCCATCCCTAATGTATGCACTATCTGCAAAGAAACGACACTTAGAATTAGAAGAGGTGAATTTAAAAAGAAGGAAGATAGACTATATAAGAAAACTACAGCTCTTAAAGAGGAATACAAGCAACTGGTGGAGAAAGAAAACGAGTTGACCGAATTTAAAAATAGGTTAATAAACCTATTTAAAACACATTGGAAGAATTTGGACACAACTGGTGTGTACAATGTTTTCTGCATTTACCGTAAACAACAAAGGAACTTTTACATATGTAAGAGTCCTTGCAGAAAAAGAAGGGTGCAAGAACGTATACTTTCTAAAAGGGTACCACAAAAATACATTTATAAGTGCCTATTCCAATAAAGAAAAACTTAAAGAAGATGGTTACATTATAATACCAAAAAATGGGTTGGATATAATTTCCTCACCCACCGAGTAACCATTTTTAACATTTACTACGAATGGTGTAACAACTTACAAAGGAAACTCATATGCCAAAATAGAGAAGATGGAATTTTGCACAGACATATGGAAAAAAATGCAAGATACCGCTTTTACACACAAGAGGAGATGGGGAAGTTTAACGATATTACGATCCAAGAAATAAAAGGTCGTGTTAAAGTTTCTGAGTGCAACCGGCTAGAAGAATTACCAGAACTAGTAATTCTGGTGGGTCCTACACTAGTTACTTACAGAAATAAACTCCGATATATACTACAGATGGAAAATATAGAGACATTGTACATATCTAATTGCTGGTTAGTAAGAGAATTCAAGACTTAGCTTTAGATTTTGACTATAAAATAAATTACATTAGATAAGTTAAAACATACTGCCAGTAGACATAAAAAGAAAGATTTGTATTGTGTGTGTAAATTATGTATATTATTAACAAAATAAAAATAAAATTATAGTATAAGGGATGGATTAAGTAACCATATTATGTTTGTGTTATTTATAATAGAACCGTACACATCTGTGTATTATGGGAGAAAAATGATAGAGAAAACGGTGATCAATTTTTACTTTTTTAGTGGTTGTAATTATTTCTTTTCTATTTCTTTCTTTTGTATTGGAAAAATAGAGAAACATTTATTATTTTTTTTTTCTTTAAATTATTCACTTAACAGCATGTAGTGATCGCGCGCGTGTGTGTGTGTGTGCAATGGCGCGTAAGGATGGTTTAGGAATGATCTGACGCTGCAAAAATACTTCTGTGTAATAATTTCCGTCTAATAAAAACAAGTTAAAACATTAAACAGAACTAAGAATCATTTTTCTTTTTTGGGAATATTTTGATAAATTTCTTCCAAATGACTACAGATATATTTATCTTCCTAATCGGTAGCAATTACAACAATTTGGGGGGCCAGGCACTTGTATGTTTGCAGTATTTTTTTGTTTTAAACAGCTCTAACTATTAGACGTTAGACAACAGCTACAAACAGAAGATTTTGAATTTGGATATAACACAATCATTTCCCCAAATTAGAAACTATTTTCCTATACTTTGCAAGCATTGGTTTAACTTGTTCCAATATTCTTCGATTAAAAAGTAACATATTTTTAGTGCATAATATCCTATGCCTGTTTAACAATGTAAGACAGTAGAAAAAGTTATTTACATGTTTAGAAAGGTTGAGGAAAGCTGATTCAACTTGCAAAACTGTTACTTAAGACTGTTTTAATGCAATATATGTTTATATTCTTTTGTATATCTGTGTTTTTCTTGGTTGTTCTTGGACTAATAGACGTTAGACAACGGCTACAAACAGAAGATTTCGAATTTGGATATAATGCAATCATTTCCCCAGATTAGAAACTTATTTCCCTATACTTTGCGAACAATGGTTTAACTTGTTCCAATATTCTTTGATTAAAAAGTAATATGTTTTTAGTACATGACATCACATACTGTTTAGCCTGTTTAGCCATTATGCCTGTTTAACAATGTAAGCCAGTAGAACAAGTTGTTACGTGTTTAGAAAGGTTGAGGAAAGCAGACTCAACTTCGAAATTACTAGCAAAACTGTTATTGCAATCCACAAGAATGCCATACGATAACTTAAGAATGTTTTAGTGCAATATATATTTATATTCTTTTGTATATCTGTGATTTTCTTGGTTATTCGACAAATTTTATTGCAGTCCAATCAAACTTTGCTTTGTGCAGTGATTTTACCCAAAATATTACATATTAACATGACCAAAGACATTTAACACAATACATTCTCTATTGTCTAATCATTCGTCATGACTCATTAGCATCCACAACTCTAGGAGTAAAATTCAATCTGTTATTCACTAAGGAAGTTACTTCTATTTAGGTGATGTATAGATCCCATTAATTTAATAAATTCTCTATGGGAATTATATATGTAAATTGAAAGCTTATTAGATTACAAAAATGTTTAAAAATATAGAATAATTCATTTACCAGTTAAATTGGAAACTGATCACTATTTTGGGGGAATCAAGTACGTAAATTGAGTGCTTCTTAGATTGGAAAAGTGTTTAAAAATATGGGGAATTGTGTACGTAAATTGAGATTAAAAGACTACTAGTTCTACTAAGTTTTCTTTTATTTTTCCTTTCTCTAACGAATTTGTTTAATTGTACAAACAATTAGTTCGACAGACGATTTTTTTTTGAAAATTACATTATTTGTGCAGGATCAGCTTTCCACTAGATGTAAGATATTACTGAGAAACTCCACAAATTATCTGTGGAGAAATTACTTCTGCTCTAATAAGAAGTGTTTAAAAATATATAACATACAAATTCCAGTTAATTTACCAGTTTTAATAAATGCGCATAGACCGCTATTCTTACTTTTATTTGTTACATGTCAATCTGTAAGATAGGCACTTTCGACTTTTTTAACCGAAAATTTACATTTCTACTTTGCGAGAATTGACGGAATTATGTGTGTAAATTGAGTGCTTCTTAGATTAGAAAAGTGATTAAAAATATGCGGAATTGTGTACGTTAATTGAGATAAAAGACTACTAGTTCCACTAAGTTATCCTTTATTTTTCCTTTCTCTAACTAATTTGTTTAATTGTACGAACAATTAGTTCGAGAGAAGTTTTTTTTTGAAAATTACATTATTTGTGCAGCATCAGCGTTCCACTAGATGTAAGACATTACTGCGAGACTCCACAAACTATCTCTAAAGAAATCACTTCTGCTATAATGAGAAGTGTTTAAAAAATATATAACATATAAGTTTCATTTAAATTATTAGTTTTAATATGTACGCATAGAGCGCTATTCTTACTTTTATTTCTTAATGTCAATCTGTAACATAGGTACTTTCTACATTTTTAACCGAAAACTTAGATCTCTACTTTGCAAGAATTGACGGAATTATATGTGTACATTGACTATGTTTTAGATTAGAAAAGTGATTAAAAATATGCGGAATTGAGATTCAGTAAATTGAGATACAACAGTTACTAAATCTCTGGTTAAACACTAGATTTTTTCCTTTCTTTAATTGCATAAACAATTAGTTCGACAAAAGATATTAGTAACTACTTCCTCGTACATTGCGTTAGATAACAGATCCAACGACTTTAAGCTGTACAAAAAAATAACCGATATATTGGATTCTATAAATATAATTGATCGATAAAAAAAAATTTATCTTAAAAAAGGAAAGTGGAGATTTAAGTTTTAATTGTTTGCCAAAACCTTACACAGGTAAGTGACTCATATCAATATCTGGATTGGATATATTTGTTGTCAATATACTTATTTATCTTAAATAACAGGTTAGAAGGAGGCATAGATTAGTTTTAGTTTTTGTTTACCAAAAAAAAACTTAACATAAGTATCTGTCTAAAAAAATAAATAAATATATTATAATTAGGAATTATATTGCAAACATTGTGCACACATAGAGGTTAATAAACTTGTACGAATGGCAAAATACAGATGCAAAGGTTAGTGAACCCTGGCCTGGGGTACCTGGGGGAGAGCCTCCCTTTAATCTCTGTGTACATATATATTAATATTATAATATATATATATATATATTATATGTGTAACTAAGAATGATTATTTTCTGAATCTGACAGAGCGATTTAAAACTATTAAAGATACAAGGGAGTTTTGGAAGGTAGCTAATAAATTAAAAAATAAACAATTTATTTGCGGTCATAATATAGAAAATGAATATTGGGTACAATATTTTTCAAATTTGCTAAATCCAGAAGTACACGCACCAAATATTAGCTATGTAAGCCCTTTCATATATGTCGAAAGTTTAGACAAACCCTTTGAGCTGAAGGAATTGCAATTTGTAATTAATAAAGCACCGAATGAACAGGCTCCCGGCCTGGACCGGATACCTTTTGAATTTTATCAGAATAGCCCGGAAAACTTCTTAGAAAAAATATTATATTACTTTAATTACATAAGGAAAGTTGGAGTGGTACCGGACAATTTTGGCAGCTCGATCATATTTCCGCTTCATAAAAAGGGAGATATCAATGATGTTAATAATTTCCGCGGAATAGTATTTTCGGATACAATCGTAAAATTGTTTACCGGAATAATCCTAGAAAGGCTGAAATTATGGGTTGATAACAATAATAAATTAAATGAATATCAGTCCGGTTTTAGGAAAGGGTTTTAGGAAAGTACAACAGATAATATTTTTAGTCTGCTTAACATTGTAAAAATTAAAATGTCGCGAAAGCGAAGCAAAGTATACTGTTTTTTCGTCGACTTCAAAGCAGCCTTTGATTCCCCAGTCAGACACGCGATTTATTATAAATTACATACTTTAGGGGTGTCTACAAAATCAATTGAATTAATTGAGAAATACTATGAAAATACCGAAGCTGCAGTTTGGACGAAAACAGGTACCACACGGTTTTTTAAAACAAAAAATGGATTAAAACAAGGCTGTTTGCTTTCACCATTGCTGTTCGCCCTGTTTTTGAACGACCTCCATGAGTTTGTGGAAGGCGGAATATGGATAGGAAATGTAAATGTTAGAGTTTTACTTTATGCGGACGATATTGTCCTGTTGGCCAGCGAACCGCGAACCCTACAGACCATGATCAATAGATTAAAGAAATATTGTGAACTCTGGAATTTAGTAGTAAACTTGAAAAAATCTAAAATTATGGTGTTTAGGCGTGGGGGTAGATTAGCGCGAAAAGAGAGGTGGATGTACTCTGATGAACAGATAGACGTCGTGTCGCACGCATAAGTACCTAGGATTAACTCTCACTCCGCAAATTACATTTGGAAAACACTTCAAGGAAAAGTCAACTGCCTGCAAAATGAGCATAGGATCTGCCTGGAACAGAATTATAACAAACGATAATATACCGCTTTCCGCAAGGTATCAGTTTTTGACTCGGTTTGTAGAGCGGTCGTATGCTATTCCGGGCAAGTTTGGGGTTTTCAGGAACATAATGAGGTTGAAAAATTACAAAAATATTTTATTAAAAGATTATTTCTCTTGCCAAGTCATACACCGAATTATACAGTATATCTGGAAACAGGTAGATTCCTATTATTTCATTATACCTTACATCTTCACCTGAATTATGTCCGCAAAATATTATCATTGCCTGCTTCGCAAATTAGGAAAAATTTAGCTCAGTGTATAATAGATAAGAAGATATGGTGGTTTGCTGAAATTTCAGATTTAGCCAGTAAACATAATTTTAACGCGGTGGAATTGTATACCGGCGAGGATAAAAGTTATGTTAATAGATTTATAGAATCACTAAAAACAAATTTTAAAAGCACACTACTCAACAATAAAGCTAATTCAAAATTCTATCTAATCTATAAAGAAGTAGAAGTGAAATGGAGAGAAGGATATATGAAGGACTCCAATAAGCGATTTTTCATATCAGTAATAATGAAAGTAAGAGGAGAACTATTGGGATTAAATCGCTCTGTAAGCAGGTCAGAAGAACAGTTAAAATGTTCAATGTGCAAAATGTCTGCAGAAGAAAACACCTTTCACTTCATAGCCCAGTGCCCAATTTTAACAGGTTTTAGAAAAAAATGGTTTAAAACTGAAAAACTGTCCTTGATTGAATTTATTGAATACCTAAATGGTAAAAACTGGGAAGTTCTCTTTAAATATACAAAAGCTGCCCTAAATTTTAGAAAAGATTTGGTAAAAGAGTTCAATTATTAACTATTTAGTTCTAAGAACAAAATTATTAATTTGTAATCCTATTTATAAACCTCTTACAACTTACTACACATTCAATATTAGAAAAGGGGACTTGGTTTTAGTTTGGTTTTCTTTGTTTTCCTTTGTTGTTTTCTTATATATATAAAGGGTATTTTTAATTTCACCTAAAGCACCTTGCAAATAAAATTCCTAAATAAAATCGATTGAAATTGTAGCTAATTTATATTTTGATGTATTATTATGCCAACTTGGCAAGACGAACTAAGGTTCATTGCCTATTTTGTGTTATGTAAGAATATTTCTTGGTTGTAGATTTTAATTGTAAATAATAAACGCATTTATTATTAATATTATTATTATTATTATATTATATTATATGGTGTATATATCTATAGATGAGATAGAGATAAAAAAAAGGGTGAGAGACATGAGGGAGAAGTATTTTGTGTGGTTATAAGGATCTAAAGAAAACTACTATTCCCAAGTGTACCACTATATCTGAGGTGGTGAAGTGATGTACTATGATGACGGAAGGGGTTGAATCGCTTTTTCCTGACTCACAAAAAAAAAAAAGATTTTTATATAACTCCTTTGCTATAGGGAAAGGAGACATGTGGAGGGAGCGGTGTGAGAAGGGTATGCACTGTTGTGCAGAAAATTGGAGGGGTTAAGTGGTGTGTGAGGGCGTAATGGAGTTTTGGTTGTGGATGTTACGTTAAGGGTGGGGGTGCAAAGAAAATGGAGGTCATCGATTTGGATGATAAATTAAGGAAGGGGGTAAGTGGTTTAGGGAGTTGTCGAAATCGATGCTTGGAAGTGGGGGTGACCTGTTTGTCCAGTACAATGATTGGTCTGTGGGTGAATGGGGTGGGGGAAAGTGGGCGTGGCCTAAGTGTTTGTCCAGTTCTATGATTGGTCAGCGGGTGAATGGGGTGGGGGAAAGTGGGCGTGGCCTAAGTGCTCGTCCAGTTCGATGACGGCCGCCATGTTGTGCAGAAAACTGTTTTAGAACCCGTCAATCCTACCTACTGGGATTCCTAGTAAGCTGGTCATACTACAATCTCATCAACCACAACACCACCGCCCCTCGAGCCTATGGCCTTCCAAATATTCACAAAATTGGTTTCCCCCCTTAGATCTATAATTTCAAATATCAACTCCCCTGCTTCCAAACTCAGTCAGTTCCTGTTGCCCGCATTACAACCCTTTTGATGTAAAAACTCTTCAATTTATCGACAAAATAAAAAACCTTTCCATCCCTCCACAATACATCATGATCTCTCTAAACGTCACATCTCTGTTCACTAATATACCTATGGAGATTGCCCTTGATTTAATTCTGAATAACTAGTCACACCACTCTCTCTAAAGACAGCTTTCTTCTCTCCCTTAAAATGTGCTGCACATCAGGTTACTTCTCCTTCATGAACAACTTCTACATACAAACTGACGGACTTGCAATGGGAAGTTGCCTAGCTCCTCCCCTTGCCAACATTGTTATGAATGACCTCATTAACACCAGCCTTCCCTCACTCAGCAACTCCATTTCATTCTTAGTGAAATATGTTGACGACCTCTTTCTGACTGTTAACCCAGACCACATTCCTTAATACTGGGCACCTTTAATTCTTACCATTCACGCATACAGTTCACTCTAGAAACAGAACAAAACAACTAAATTTCTTTCCTAGACACTCTAATAATGCGACAACCAGACCAAACATTCACATACAATTCACATACATTCACATACCAAACCTACTTACTCCGGCAGACTGCTACATTTCCTTTCAAATCAGCCCTTAGATCATAAAATTAATTCCATCAAAAACTTATATAACCGAGCCATTAACTTGTCTGCACCTCCATTCCAGAACGACAATACCAACAAATTACACAACATTCTACTACAAAATCATTATCCAAATCACCTATCCTCAAAACATTCCGTAAACTAAAAAATCTGGTGTGAAACACTCACACAACTTTCTCTCCTGTTCTTAAAATTATAATTGACAAATTTTATAGTTTGTGTAACAAATTAAACGAAATTCGTCGAAAACTGAAAAAAGCTGTTCAGTAAAAGCGCACTTCCGGTTTACTAAATTTCTTAAAAGTCAGAATTTTAGCCATCTATTTATTTCTAATTAATTTTGTTTGGATGATAGAATTGTATAATCAACTGTGATAGCACTTTAGAGAAAGACATAACCCCACCCCTCCCCTAAAAGTGCCCTTAAATGAATTTTTACAGAGAAATGTTTTAAATAAAAGTTGTAGATCATTGCATGATTAGTTTATATACGATGTTTCAAGAAAATCGTCTGAGCCATTTTTGAAAAAATTGCGAAAAAGAGAATAAATCATTTAGTAAAGTGGTAAAGAAAACGTACTTCCGGTTATCCGATTTTTTCAAACTCGGAATTTCAACAACATATTTAATTCTAATTAATATTATTTAGATGACAGAATTGTCTAATAAACTGAAATAGCACTTTAGATGGAAACCTAACCCCTCCCCCAAATGTGCCCCTAAATGCATTTTTCCGGAGAAATGTTTCAAATAAAAGTTGTAGCTCTTTGTATGTGTGGTTGATGTACAAGTTTAAAGAAAACGTCTGAGCCATTTTTGAGCAAATCCCAAAAAAGTAAAAAATCCAACTAGTAAAGTGGTACTTCCGGTTGAGGAATTTTGACAGATAACGTACTGTCAAATCCCATGGTGATACCTAAACGGAATATCAAGTCAACTTTCTACGGTTTTTCATTTTTGAGCTATGCTGTTCACATATACATACAACCAGACACACACACACACACCAGACCATTTGCTACAAACCACTTTTTTGGACTCAGGGGACCCCAAAACGGATATTTCCGGTGAAAACTCGATATCGAAAATTTGACACGATTACAATACTTCCTCTTATTAGGAGTAAGAGAAAGTAAAAACAACCCTTTAAAAACCACATGCCATTCCATGCCCGATCCATCCATATTCAGTTCTTTCATCTACTCAAATACCATCTCATACAAAATCATTCATATTCTGAAGTCTATCATTCCCAATCTCAAATCTGGTCTCTACTCCACTAACAAACTCAGCAAACTGTTCTCTAAACTCAAAGATCCCATTGACAAAACGAACTCTGTTTAAGCATACGTTGCACTGCACCAAACTGTAACGCATTTTACATTGTGAATCAAAGAACACCTACGAAAGAGACTTAGACACAAGAACTAGACACAGCTAACAAAAAAATTGACAGTACAGCCCTCACAAAACATACAATCACCCTTGCCTACTCCTTTGATTTCCGAAATGCTTCTGTCCTAACCACCCACTTTAACTACCTGAAGCGACTTCTTTCTGAATCCATCCACATTAACCTCAACCCTAACTGTATCAACTACAAAAAAGACAAGGACGTCATTACCTCTTCTTAGAACAACATTTTCCGCTTCCTCAAAAAGCCCCCCCCCCCCACCCACTAAATTACACATACCAACTTTCTATACTTTCCACTCACTTTCGAGGTTAATTTATATTCATTTATTTCTCTTATAATTACTAATTGATTTGTTTTTCATTTCTACCACTCTTCATATTTCCCAACTTGGAAAAATTTCCCCTCTCTGTTTTCTTTGCAAGCATATCTTACTCTACAACCACATAATAACCCTCTCCAGCATTTTACTCTACATTCTTTCTTAACAGGTATCACATCTTTCTAATATTGTTTAATTGCTGTATGTTTTAATTTCATCATACAATTTGAGAGTGTCTCACGGACAGTGGTACTGTTAACTTCGTCTCTTTAAAGTGTTTCTGTTTGTTACGTGCCAGAAAGTGTTTTGGAGGCTGTTTTTTTGCAGAAATATAGTTTTATATGTTAAGAAACTGTCTGCAGATTTCTGTTGAAATCTATCGAACGGTTTAGGAAATATCAATTAAAATAATTTATAATTTTATCGAAATAAATTCAGTAGCAAGTGTATCAGTGAGATAGTGGGGATAGCAAAACGGTTCTCCCGCCATTCTGCTTATTATTACGGTAAAATTCCAACTATATTTAATCAGACTTAACTTCATAAACATCAACAATACAATACCTCTATTATGGAAGAAATTAAAAGTATGATATTAGACTTAAAAAAAGATTTTTTCAATGAGATGGAAAATAACAGAAAACTTATCACTGATGATATAAATAAATTTTTAAAGGTAACTACAGAAAAAATTCAAGCTGTTGATGCTAGAGTTGAACACATTGATAGAGAAATTAGACGTAATAATCTTTTTGTGTATGGTGTCGAGGAGCAGTCGAGTTCATATTTTGAGTTTGAAGATTCAATCTGTAAACTTATAAATGATAAATTGGAACTTAAGTTAGCACCATCTGATTTTGATTGCATAAGAAGATTAGGCAAAAGAGATGATACAAAAGTGCGACCTGTATTAGTAACATTAGCTACTTTTCGTATAAAAATGATGATTTTAAAAAACGCTTCTAAATTAAAAGGAACAAATTTGTATATTAATCACGATTATTCTAAAGATGTGCAGCGAAAAAGAAAATTATTGGTACCTAAGCTAATAGAAGCGCGTAAACAAGGCAAGTATGCTATTATAAAATTCGACAAGTTAATAATCCAGGATGAGAAAATCACTCAAGGTGATATGAACCTGAAGAAAAAGCGATTACTATCTGTGTCGCCACCTACACAAGGGCTTAGTGAGGGCAGCAAGACTGAAACATTGCTGAAAAGAAACAAAGCTGAACAGAATGCGAGCAGTAAATAGCTATCACAACTACTGTCGGTATTATGTTACAATGTACACGGACTAAAAAGCAAGAAACAGGACCCAACATTTATTTCTTATATTAACAATTTTGATATTTTATATATTTTGATATTAACCCTTCTTCAGTATAGTGGAATTGCCAGTTGACCAAACTTTATTAGCGGGTCCATAGTAGTATTAATCGTTAAGGGAATATTGAATTTGATCAACTGCTATTTAGCCAATCACACACACACAAAAAAAAGTCATTTCCAAAAAATACTTTCCATAAAAGTATTGTGGAGCCTCAACCAATGAAACCTGAAATATTAAATCATCTTGCTAAAATGACAAAACGGTTGTCCCATATAGGAAATCTAAAGAAACGACGTAACCTTAATGAAAAGTAGCAGAGAGTTGAACAGTTCAATTAGGTTTAGGTATCAGCTCAGATACATAAAACTTTCTATCTGTCTACTTGAAATCTGTAACTATATTGAATTTTATTATTATTATTATTATTATTTTTTTTTAAGACACTGCTGCCTTCATTGAATTTCTTTAAACATTGTATAGTAACATATACCCGCATATAGGTTTAGGATTAACACTGATATTTGAAAAATCTGATACGAGAACATTCACGCCATTAACCCCTTATATTACTTAATTCTGCTGATTCTGGTGGACAGATTTTCGTAAAAGCGGAACATTTATTAAAAGTTCAGGTCACTTAATTCTTCTCAGTTTAGTAGAATAACTGTTCTGAAATGTTATTAGAAAATAAAAATTAAGCTAACCATTTTAGTAAATCCAATATATAGTGTTCATAAATATATAAGTAAAGGACTTAAATAATAATAAGCAGTAGATAACCAAAAAAAAAAAAAAATAATCTGGTATGTGGTTGGATGGATATATGTTGGCCCATAATAATAAAATGCAAATGAACTAAAATACAGTAGCATTGGCATAAAGCGGATTCTGGCAGAAATTAAAACTTGTTGTTAACTGCTACCTGTATTTATTGTACTGTATAAATTGTGAGACGCCCCTGCTGACGGTCCAAGACCAAGTAGATAAGCGTCTTTATGCAATTAAGATGAATATTGTCTCTTTTTTAAATTATTCCGATATAATTTCTTAATTATCTTCCATAGAGGTCAATGTTTTGTTCTTTGTTCTTCTTTTTTCTTTGTAATTTGCCAATTTTATTTCTTACTCATTTACACAATAATATGTAAACTTTAATGGAAAGATTAATGTAAAATCTTCTTGTTGTTTTTGGAACATCGAAATCTTTATTTTGTTTACAAGAAAGAGAGACAAAGAGAGATTTATTTTGTATATTTTTCTAGTTAAATAAAGACTATTTCTTCTTCTTTATCATACAATTTTCTTTATATCCATATTTTTTGTTTTGTAGTTCCTGAGGAAGAACACCAAGGGCGTCCGATACGTCGAATAAAGTTTTTAAGCCATTAATATTACTTGCTTTTTGAGAATTGAAATACTCCTGGCAGACATACTTTCCCTATTTATTATTCTCACGAAGTTGTGGAGTAGGTACCGGGTCAAGTAAAAGTCAATATTTGAGTTATTCCATCATCGGTCTTCAAGCAGTCTAAATCTTCATCCCAGTAGAGTTTCTTCCCATCTAATATTAAACTATCATCATTATCTTCCTGCTGCTGTCCTTTTCCAACATTGCTTTTCTAAATTCAAATAGTTTTCTTCTTCTGTTTCTAACTGCCCAGGTGTAGTCTCTATCAATGAAGAAACTGTACCTTTTAGTTTCTTAACGTTCTTTAAAATGTTCATAAATATTCTGATATTAATAACAGTACTTTCAAAAATGACTTGTTACTGTTAGGTATGATGATTTTATGCAACTTTTCAATATCTCGTTATTGAATTGTACACCCAGAACATCTTAACAGAAATTGTTGATAATTTCATTATCAGTATCCTTCATTTCTTGGATGCCTTTGAAAATTAATGTGTTTCTTCTCCCAAAGTTTTCAGCACGTCCAATCGACGTTCTGCAAATTTGACTTTTTCTTTTAACTGAGTTATTTCTAATTTCAATTTTTGATTTTCTTGCTTTATCTTCTTCATTGAAGTTTCAGATCATCGACATTTTCCTTTTTTGCTAATTTTTTTGAATCTATAAGTAAACTAAAATGCTTCATTAGATCGTGTAGCGATAGTGATCCCTTTCATTCTAGCCAATAAGTTCTTAGCAGGTACGCATTTCTTTGTTTTGTCTCTTCCTGGATATCCGGGAACGAACATAATCTTTCAAAGCTCTTCAGCAAGAGTTCGTTTGTGAGTAGACGTTTCAGTTTCTTTTGTATCCGAATCTTTTAATAATTTGGACATCGAAACATATGAGAAATAGATAATAACGGGATTTATTTAAATAAATAATCTTTCTAAACTGCTATAATTAAATGTTTCTAAGCTTTAGTAAATAATAGAATTATGACTGGAATAGTAGAAGTGACCTTGATCTTAAAGCACAGAATAATTCTGTAAACAAATTGCCAAAAGGCACAAATTACCAAACTGTGCCAAAAGGCAGAGCCGACTTTAAACTTTAGTGACGTGCTGTGAGTATGCAATTACGTATGGCTGTGACATGGGGCCCTTATCTCACTCAGCTGATATAACAATAAAACTAACTCTAATCAGAGCAGTATACGGTTGCCTGCCCCTTCTTTCTGCTTTCTGCGTAATTTTCGTCATACGAACATACCTGAGCATGTATTCCTATTCCACCTTTTAATTGAGTTATTTTAATTAATTACACAAAATTGATTCGATGAAAAATGCTGAAACTTCCCACAACGGTCAAAGGTACTTAAAACTCGGATTCTGCAAATTTTGAGATCAAATAAACACTTGTAACCAAACTTAAATAAATAAAAAATTATATAGCCATTAATCACACGATGGACACCGTACCATAGAGTTCTGGTCATGTGTATATCAGAAGTAGAATTCTACTTACATTAATTTTGAAAGTAGTATTTTCATAATAATTGCTTATTAAAACTACTAGTTGCAAGTTAAAAACAATAAATTAAACATACTTACATAATACATGATAAAAATAAAACAACATTGTTTTTAACTGCTTACCATTAGTTGGCAAAAGTGTAGAAGCGAATAAAATAACATTGCAACCACCAAGTGCCCAAAAGATGAGAAGAAATGTCAGCCTTCCTCTTGCCACTTGAGGAAGAAATTCAGCAAAGTAGATACCAGCGACAGGGTAGCAAACACCAACACTACATAATGCATATATAATTGCCATATTAATTGACATATGGTCAATATAATTTTAATGGCCAATAACTTAAGTAGGAATTATACAAATTCTTACCCAAAAGATCCCATAAACCGAGATAAAATGAATATTCCAAAACAGGGTGTGAATGCCGCAGCTATGTTAAAACAGAGATGAAGAGTAAGGCCAAGTAACAGAACGCTTCTTCTTCCTATATGATCTGCTAATGGGCATGCAAGAGCGCCTGCCAGCAAACCCAATAAAGCAATGCCATCTGGAAATATAAGATCTTGTGCACAAGTTGTAAATGAAATTTAATTAATTTGTTTATTTGTGAATTGCTCCAAACTGTGAACGGTTACACTTCAATTTTGGAACATCATCTGCGTTTATTTCTACCAAATAAAATACATGTTAAAAATTAAACCTACGGTGCAACGGCCCTTGAAAGACTAAGGCTTGCCAGGCAGCGATTTTTATTGGGGGGGCGTGTGGGTCAGCACGCCGCGTTCCCCCGTCGTTTAGTTCTTACCTTCGATACCTAGATGATTACCAACTGTAGCTTCCCACTATTTCTCACGATACTAGGCCAACATGAAGGCCGACTTTGCCCTTACGGAATCGAACCCTGAATACTCTACATGTACAAAGGAAGAAAGGAGAAGTACATGTACAAGCATTCTTTAGTTTTAGTTAGTTTACGCTCTGTTTTTAGTTAACTGCTTATTTTACTTAACAGTGACTATCGTGTTGTATTTAAAACGAAACCGGCCGTAGAATAAAACATATTAAAATGGCGACTTGATAACTCTTCATCCTATAACTAACTTTTTAAACAAGCAACTTTTTATTTTTAAAAGTTTATTCGACGTTTCGGGCACCTTGGTGTCTTCCTCGGGAACTACATAAACAAAAAATACGAAATACAGAAAATTGTATGACAAAAATTAGAATATTTCACGATTAAACAATATTAAAACGGTACTTGTTAAGGGCGAATGGAGAGTTAAATGTTGGAGGAGGTTATTGTTTGGTTATGGAGTAAGGCATTCTTGCAAAGAAAACAGGGAAGGGAAAATTTACAAGTTGCGATGTATGAGGAGTGGTAGAAATGAAAAACAAATCAATTAGTGAATATAAATAAACTAGAAAATGAGTGGAAAGGGTAGAAAGTTGGTGTGTGTAATTTAGCGGGGGGGGGGGGATATTAATATAACTTTCAAAATTTGGGTTTGTATTTTATCCAATGGACTTACTAAAAGGAAGAAGAATCTGAATAGAAGATTTGGTCAACAATGTTGGATAATATCTGAGATTTATCCGTAATAGCATGTAACTTTTATAGTTTTGACCTTCAGCAATCATCAAAGTTTGTTTTAACAACAAATTTTAGAAAAGTTAGCTTCCACTATCCAAAATTCATGCCACCGTGATAATAGGAATGCCAAAGAAACAACAGACAAATTTGTCACATTCGCATATATCAAAACCACAAATAAAACTCACAAACATTTTTAAGAAACTGGGCATCAAGACAGCATTCAGAACTAACAATAAATTAGGCAACAAAATCCGCACAGTACTGATACTACTGATGTTACGTATTCCTGGGGTTTAAGGGTGGTTTTTGTCAACGGAATATGTAACTTGATCGATAAAAAAATCAATAGATTGCGTTAGTGGCAGGCAACGGAGCGACACTACTTGTAACTCTCGTCACCCAGAGCACTGTCGTACTTAATTACTTAAAAATCTCGTCACCTTGAGCACTGACAGACACTTCTTATCGTGATCGGCGAGACAGACGCCACCAGTAGTCCAGTAGTACTGCCCTGGTGGTTTACGTGTAGCATAGAGAACAGTATGACGCTATTAGCCAGACAGCCCTTTTTTACTAATTATTATCTTACAAATCGTTTGTATTGAAGTTCATTCATTGTGAGTTTGCACAGTTATATATCAAGCTTATTATTCAAGTGTTTTTACGCTTTCTTGTGGAGAATCTTCAATTCGCAGTATCATACTTCTCCTTTTACTGCGTAAAGTTGCAGCCTCACGTTTTTAATACTTCTAGCAGTCTGGTGATCATTTAATTTACAGTTTAACGCTCATTAAGGGCCTATTCAGCAGTGGTGATTACAAGATTCACCAATTCAGATTTCAATCTCTGGCGGATGCAAGTGGCTTATACTAACTTCATTCAACTATTCTGAGTAAGATATTTATCACATTTTTTCTCTCCTTCATATCTTTACTCACTATTCATTGTTATTATAAGCTGGCAGGTGCCATTTATGCGATAATTGAAATCGCTTTGAAGGTAACCAATCATATTATTTTTCTTTATCAGTGCCTTCAGTCTCGGCTTAATATTTATTTGTATTATTAACTGTTTCTCTATAATTCAAAGATAAGTGACTCTTCACTGCCTGCTCAACTTATACGTTCCGGGGAGTTGAGCAACTTATACCACCTGCTCGTCCTCCGACGGATGTGAAGTCATCCTTTCTTCAGCAACCTGTGGACAGCCCTGGAAGGGATTGTTTGCCATTCAGACATTCAGAGTAATTCCCAGGGCGTACCCACTAGTCAGCGTTCGTTTTCGAGCTCGGATGTGAGGCGGGAGAACTGGGGAAGCGCTTGTTCTTTAACAAATTAATTGTTATTTTTGACTTGGTGCTTTTCTGTCTTTGTTGCCCCACCTTTCTATTCATTACAGCAAGATCTGCCTATGGTCTCCTTACGGAGTTCCTGCAGCGTTCTAAATTCCCGGAAACCATCTGTTGGTCCGGATGAACTACTTACCGAGCTTGCATTACGTAAAACTGCAATTACCAGAGGATTTATTCTTGTTCTTGGCCTGCTTGGCCCCTTGTGGTTACTTTAATTTTAAGTAATCACCCCTACTGCAACTCCCAGAGGGCTATTGCTTCTTCTTGGCCCCCTTGGCCCTTGTGGTTACTTTAATTTTTAAGTAATCACACCTACTGCAACTACCAGAGGATTTTTTCTTGTTCTTGGCCTCCTTGGCCCTTGTGGTTACTTTAATTTTAAGTAATCACCCCTACTGCAACTACCAGAGGATTTTTTCTTGTTCTTGGCCTGTTTGGCCCCTTGTGGTTACTTTAATTTTTTAAGTAATCACACCTACTGCAACTACCAGAGGATTATTGCTTCTTTTTGGCCCCCTTGGCCCTTGTGGTTACTTTAATTTTAAGTAATCACACCTACTGCATTTACTAGAGAAATTTTTTCTCATTCTTGGCCCGTTTGGCCCCCTGTGGTTCCGTTATTTCTTTAAGTAGCCATACCACATTGCAACTATAATAATCACTCATTAGTTGATTTTTTGGTCTTTAGTATTGCTGTTGGCTTAACCACTTGTAGGATTTCATGAAGTGAGCTACTTTACATAATTCTTGTTACTTGCCTGTACTTTTAAATCTAATTTGTGTAATATATGTTATTTATATTTACACATTAATATAAAACAACTATTGCTATTACTTGGTTGGTTCTACTATTGTCATTTAAGGTATTTCAAATTTCTTATATCCTTGTGTTTTGGCGGCTCGCCCCTTTTTTAATTATTTTCATTGGAGTTATTCACCATTAGTTGTGCTCATACCTTGGTCCCATTTAAACTACATCTTCTATATATCTGATATTTGTTTTTTCGCTGTATTTGTTATTACTTCAGCATGGCTAATCCTATTAAACTTTCAGGTGTTGCTTTTGAAAGACTTTGCCGCTCGGCCTTGCGCCGTCTTACCAAGCTTCAGGGCAATGTGAATGAAGCTGTACGGAGCGGTACTGCTACTAACACAACCTATCAGCGCCTGCGGACTTCACTTACAGAGGACTATACACAAAAAATGACGGACTTGGATCCCTTTAAATTCTCTTTTGAAAGGGTGCTCGACCTGAGTGAGGATCGATTGGAAGAAGGGTTAAACTCTATAGATGATTTGTATGGTAACATACGTTTACAAATAGATAACTTGATTGCCAATTCTGAGCCCTTAGCCTCTTCCACTATAATAGGTTCGGCCTCTGCTATCCCGACATCAGCATTTTCTTTGAATGCCTCTACGGCTGGGTTTCCAACTCAGTCAGTTCGAAAATTTTCAGGCAACCAAGCTGACTGGTCCAACTTCTTTTCACGATTCTCTTCAATCGAAGATTCTAGTCAATCTTTATCTACCTTACAAAAGTTTCAGTACCTTATAGATTCTCTAAGCCCGGAAACACAGCGACTTATTTCTCATCTTGAGTTCAGGTCTGAGCAGTATCCTGTAGCGTTAGCACTACTTAAGAACCGCTACGAAAAACCTAGGCGCATGGCTTCTAATCATGCAACAGCCCTACTCAAGCTTACTCAGCTGAACTCTAAGTCGATAAACAGTTATCAACATTTCCTAGATGATCTATCACTGCTTTAGCAGGCCTTAGTAGCCATGCGAGATGTAGATGAACATGCTGCTGTAGTCATGACGTTGCTTACATCAAAGCTAGATTCAGCAACTGCTATCAAGTTCGAAGCTCACCATCGAGCTTATAACTCTGCTACTGCTCTTCCAACACCTACAGAACTTATTAAATTTTTGCATGATCACCTACAGATCAAACAAGCTGTAGAGCCAGCTGAGCCCACTCCAGGTACTTCTGTGGGACCCACTACTCGTGTTAAGAAGGTTGCCTATGCAACTACTCCACCTACTTCACAACAGAGTTGTCACCTTTGTCACTCTTCTGAGCACAAACTTCAATATTGCCCCACTTTCGCTCAAAAAAGCCCTAAGTAGCGTTTCGATTGGGTGAAATCTAATCGAAAAGTATGCATTAATTGTTTAGGCAATCACAAAAATCGCTGCTCCTCTCCATTCAAATGTCGAGTCTCCCATGGACAGCATCACACCTTATTGCATTTTAGGCTACCTAATAATCATACTGTAGCCAAACCAAGGACTTCTGTGCCTACCTCTCCGGCTCCACCCTTACGAGTAACAAAACGAAAAGCGATAAAACATGTTTTGCGGGGGGGGATCTCTCCTTGGCGAAACTGCTGGCAAAATAGTCTCTTCATTGTATCTAGTGTTTAGATTAGAATAGTTAGATGTAAGTTAGTATAAGTGTAGGTTAAGTATAATTAATAGAAAGTAAAGATAGTTTAGGATAGTTTAGATGTAGTGCTAGAGTTAAGGCTTAGGTTAGGCATAGATTGTAGATTAGACCTGGATCAGGTGACAGTACTACTGATCGTCGTCAATAGGTTGACGGAAGAAGACACCAGCAGCAGCAGCGTCGCGGGGGAGAGCCCTAAATGCGCATGCGCGCAAGAGGCAAAAAGAAGAGGAGGTCCGGACGAGTGGAGGAGAAATCAGTGAGAGAGCCCTCAAGGTGTGTGAGGCGCGAGAGAAAAAAAAGATCGTTTCTTTGAATTTTTCCACCAAATCATCAGGGCTGTGGGACAGCAAGCGGCGTAGCCGGATTCTAAGTGGAAAAAGAAGCAGGAAGGAGCGCCATCAGACAGGAGCCTGTGTATGTGTGTTCTAAACAAAAAAAAAACTACCTACTGTGTTCACCGAAAAATTAACATTGGTTTCTGTTACGACCGAACTAATAACTTACCTCCAAGCCTAGTTAAAAGGGGGGAAAAAAAGAAAATCTTTTTTTTTACATTTATACGTGTATTTAGCTACTTAATTTTCTTGTTTGTTTGTTATTATTTAGGTGAAGAAAGGTATTTATTTCGTTGCAGTTGTAATGTTATGGTGTGGATGTGTGTAGGTAGCTTGTGGCGTGAGCGTTTTAGCGAAAAGGGCTTGTGTGTTTGCTTGAGATAGAATATAAGAATATAATCAAGAAAGCACCACTGATTATAAAATAAATATATTTTCTAACTGAATTTAAATAGCTTTATAATATCACAGCGATTAAGTATAAATCAATTAATTAGTCTAGATTAAATGCCAAACTGTTATGTTTTAACTTATAACTTGATACTGGTATATGATACTGGTCTGATGCGTACACCTTGATTTGTAGCACTAGTTGACTTCTTTTTAATATCTCTTCTCTTTGTTTCTTCAATACCTCCCCTGTGAGGAGAAGGGGGTAATACAATGTCATAATTGTTCTTGTACCGTACCAGTAACTGGACTTGTATACCTGGCTAGCCCTTTTGCAATGGAATGTCAATCTTTTTCTTAATTTGAGATAATTATAAAATATTCTAAATTATTTTTAAAAACTATTATTTTTCGATTTCGTCCTTCCACTACATTATCCCCCTCCTGGAGAAATTTTTCGGCACGAAAAATTTGGGAGATAATCTGGAGTAGTAGAGGCTTGGAAGTTATCGAGAGGCGAGTGTGTAATCTCTGCAAGGTGGCCGTGTGTTGTAGGCTGCAGTCATCTTCTTCTGCGGCAAACGCTGCTTGGATGTGTGAGCGTTGCTGTGGTGTTTGAATATCTTCTACTGGAGCGAACGCTGCGTGAGTGGGTGAGCGTTGCTGTGGTGGTAGGCTGATAGGCGAACACTGCTTGGCGAGTGAGAGTGTTGCTGATGAAGAAGTGACTGGCAAGGGTAGCTAGGTGATCAATGTAGACTGTAGGGTGTCGGTACGTAGGTGTGTATGTACTTTCTTGAATTAACTCTATATGGACAAAAAAAAAACTCTTAAGTATTTCAAAAATAATTAACAAATAAATAAATACACACATAAAAAAAATATATATATTTAATAAGCGTGCAAGGAAGCGCAAGGATTGCGATCGCAAAGGGTATGAGAAGATGAAGATATTTTCCTTTGGTAGAATCTTGTATATCTGGAAATGATCATACAGAATTATACATAAATACATTATTGATAACTAATCATGCAGTTTTCATGCAATTAAATTCATGCGCATGCAATAACATTCATGCACATGCAATGGTGCAGTCGACGGAGATTCTTGGATCTGTAAAAGAGAGGTTAAACAAATTTAAATTTCAACAAATATTAGTGTAAAAATTATTAAAGCTAAGAGGTAAAGATGAAATAGCTAGCTTGAGGGGTATGTGCAAGTATTTCGGCCGTTTCTATAGCTATGAGTTCTTTCAACCGTTTTGCGTTTTCTAGATGAGTTGAATATAACCTTGAACAATACAAGAAAACAATTAAGTATTATAAAAATATAACATTAAAATACAAATGATAAACAAGTCCTTTTAAAGCGGACTGAAAAAAAATTAATTAGTCTAATACAATAAAAACAATGATATTAATATATAAAAATATTAAACAATTTCACGTGGTCATCTTGATTTCTGCAAAATAAAATAAATTACAATTATTATTTAAATATACAATGCAATAATTACAAATATTAAAGCCGGAATAATTTTATGACTCCAAGTACGATAGTTTTCAATGCTGAAACAAAAATAATATGTCGATTATACAACCAAAGTAAATATTTCAATACATTTTACAATTTTTATTCTTAAGACTAACAAATTCTTACATATAACATTTACATGTGGTGTAGTATGTAAAGTTAAGAAGTGTGATATATTGACGATTATTTCAAGAGATTATGTCAAGTATGTTATTTCAAGTGTTATGTATTGTGTGCGCGATGTGGCACAGAAATTTTGTGGCTGTTACTAGGGATTTTAGTGAACTTAGCGATTAGTACTAAATTAGTGCGTTTGAGTACTAGTTGAAAATTGAATGTTGAATTTATTAAGTGTTAGATACGGTGCGCAAATTAATGATTGCCCTGTAAGAACGTTTCTACAAGTATTAATTGGAAATTGCCCTTTAATTGCGAAGGTATGAATTCGCCAGAAAAATTGGAATTTTTGACATTGTCCGCATGCAAATGAAGGGACGTGATGCCATAATTAGTTATTACCTGGTTAGTCAGAACTGATGGAAGCAGGTGTGATAGCCATGGTCATAATATCAGATCGTAATATTAGTCGAGAAAGCGACTGAGGGCTAACTCGTTTTGGGCTGTATTTGGAAATAATTACGAGCCGTATGTCCAAATCTTGAACAAAATTGGCAAGTGGGCCTATTTTGGAGGTTATTGCTAGTTTCGTTACCATTATAATTATTATGACTATACTGGGGTCTATCTGAATAAGAGTTAAATCGTGAATTATTTGAATTAACTCGAGGATTATGATTGTTACTATAGTATTGACTACTATTATTATTATTATTATTATTATTATTATTATTATAGCGATTATTACTATATACCCTGCGATTGAATTTTTTTGGAATATTAAAATTATTAGGCATTTTGCCAAAGTTAGTACGAGGTTTTGGTCTGAATTTGTTGGTGCAGTCCACGTCAAAATGTGGACCGGAACAATGGCGACAAGGTCTGTTCTTTATTACATTAAAAACTCTAGTTGGTTTTAATTGTGGCTTTTGACTTTTATTACGATGCGGGCATTCTCTGTGGAAATGCATTTGTCCACAGAAACGACAAGGAGATGGGGGTGTGCTAGAAGTTTTCGAAGTAACAGCGAAAACTGTAGGGTTTGATTCAGAAGCCTGAACTTCTTTTAGGGCATTGGCATAGGAAAGTGCTTCATCTAATTTTTGAGGTAGCTTAGTTCGTACCTCATTACGAAGCGGTTGAGGAAGTGATTTCAGGAATGCATCAGTGGCCAGTTATCTAAAATAGTTTGTAAGGCCTCGAGTGGGTTAGCCTGTGCTTTTAAATGAATGGCGGATTGGATGTGTCTAATCCTATCCGCGAAGGTTTCAGGAGATTCTGTTGGTAGGGACTGAATATTAGTCATCTGTTGTAAGAGGACTAAGGGTGTTTTTTCTTTTCTAAATCTAGTTAGAAAACGTTCTGAGATTAGGGGATACGTTATAATTGTACCCT
This sequence comes from Triatoma infestans, assembly GCA_011037195.1. Classification (NCBI taxonomy): domain Eukaryota; kingdom Metazoa; phylum Arthropoda; class Insecta; order Hemiptera; family Reduviidae; genus Triatoma; species Triatoma infestans. The sequence continues at coordinate 77,770 of JAAEAF010002351.1, forward strand.
GGCGTTGTAATTCGGCTTTCTGGGTGTCGTAAAATATTTTAGCAGACTCTGAGAGCCTAAGTGCTAATATTTCTAATTTCGCAGCGTCGTCCCAGCCAGAAAGACTAGCACAATGGCTAATTTGGTCTAGGAAATCGGACACTTTGGCTGAATTTTCGCCATCGAAAGTAGGTAAATTATTAATTCATTGTAAATTTCTTAAAGAACTAGCTGGTTGATTGCTGGGGCTGGGAGGAGGATTGGCTAATTGTTGCTGAGCAAGTAAATATTCTACAGCAGCGTCGATTTTCATGTTTTGTCCGTTAATTTTATACATTTTGGAAATACAAAATTCACAAGGGATGGTGCAAATACAAAAATTTAAAAATGAAATTCAATAGAAAATTCAATTATGGGAAATATTTAATTAAAATATTATTTCCACTGAGAAAATAATTAAAAACAATCAAGTTATCTGATGGATAATTTGTTCAATTATGAAATTGAAAATTGTACGTACTTTTAATTTGTGGATTTGGTTGAAAATATCCCAAACCGCTGGCACCAATGTAATGTTTTGGTGATGTTGTAGTTTGTAGTGGCTTAAGCGGTTTTGTATAAGGGCTTGTAAGTATGATTGAGGAAAAGATAGAAGTATTAAGAATAATTAAGAACACACCACTGATTATAAAATAAATATATTTTCTAACTGAATTTAAATAGCTTTATAATATCACAGCGATTAAGTATAAATCAATTAATTAATCTAGATTAAATGCTAAACTCTTATGTTTTAACTTATAACTTGATACTGGTATAGGATACTGGTCTGATGCTTTCACCTTGATTTGTAGCACTCGTCTTCTTTAAAACAATCTCTTCTCTTTGTCCGTTTAGTGCCTCCCCTGTTAGGAAAAGGGGGTAGTACAATGCCATAATTGTTCTTGTACCGTACCAGTAACTGGACTTGTATACCCTTTTGCAATGGAATGTCAATCTTTTTCTTAATTTGAGATAATTATAAAATATTCTAAATTATTTTTAAAAACTATTATTTTTCATTTCGTTCTTCCACTACACAGTTTTACTTCATTTAGTATTTCTTTTTTCTTTTGTAAGATTTATTTTATCAGTTCATTATTTGCAGTGAATTATTTCTTATTTTATCACGTAATTTTATCAAAGTAATTTTTCTTTTGTGGCCTCAGAGAGCAACAATATATTTTATAGTTGAAATTCACTAATTAAGGTTAGAACATTTATTTTATCTTTCTTTTGTGTTTTCTAACCAGTGTGAATAGAAAAAGAAAAATCATTTAATTATACGTTTGTAACCAGCAGTAAATAAGTATTGATTTTTCTTCCCTGTGCCGCTAGGCAACCCAAAGAAACTGATGTTAACCGCCATGCAAGGCACAAGAGGTATGGGCGCCCGAGAAGGAGATGGCTGCGCGAAGTGGAAGAGGATCTGCAGGCGCTGCGAGTGATGAATTGGAAGCGGAAGGCATTGAGCAGAGAGCAGTGGTCTGATGTCGTGAGGGAAGCCAATGCCCACCCCGGGCTGTAGCGCTGTCCAGTAAGTAAGTAAGTAACCAGCAGTAAATAAGTATTGATTTTTCTTCCCTGTGCCTCTATGTTGGATTTTTCATTGAGGCAGGAAACACATATGTAGCCAAGGTGGGACCTGCCAGCAAGCAACTGGGTAGCTAAGTGGATAGCATACTGGGCTGGTAAGTAGGGCGTTGCAGGTTCGATTCACGCCTCAGCCACTAGTTTTTTTTTTCTCTCATTTAATTTATTCAGAATCTTACTTTTTATCCATCTTTTGCCTTCTCTATTTTTTTCCTTTTTTTTTTTTAATTTTTACTATTATTTTTAATTTATATTTATATATATACATATATATTTTTCTCTTTCCGATTATTAATCCGCATACCATATTATTTCCTGAACCCCCCCCCCATCCTCCACTGAGCTGCCGCAAATTTGTTCTCTTATGGAGAAATAAGTGAAACAATTTGACGCCCAACGAGGGGGTCCCTTTTAAGATACAAGTCATTTTGGACTTCCTTATAAGATAATACATATTTGGTCAAAAAAAAAATTAATTTTATTGGGAAGTAAAGATATTAAAGTTATCCTTTTACAGTTAATACAATATTAAGAGTGTACAGTACCTTTTATAATTTTACTATCTCATTTATGGATTTGAGAAATAATATTATATGAATGATAATATTTATAAAAAATAATAATATTAAATATTGATGATGTTAATTGATATTAAATATTATTAATTTATAAGTAATAATAATGAATATTAATTTATAATAAAATTTATAAATGATAAATACATTATAGAATAATAATATTTCTTTCAATAAATATTATTGAAATGCTCGTGGTTAAGGGTTTTCCCAGATACAATAATTCAAACAAAAAATATTGCATATAAATATTTCAAGGTAAGGATTCGAAATTAAAAGAAGGGTAAGAGAAAGAAAAAGAGAGATAGGTTTCCTTCTTTCCTGACAACTAACAATCACACACACATACACACATTCAAAATGGGAAAATATCTGGAGTAAAACAGCAAAAGGTTCTAATACCAAACTTTACTTCCCAACAATAACTTCAAGGCAGAAGTGTGATGTAACAATCAATTACAAACTCACACAGATAATTAGCGGCCATGGACATTTTAAATCTTATTTCCATAGATTCAAAATATTAAGTAGCCCAATGTGTGATTGCGCAATAGCAGAGCCTCAAACCACTCAACATCTAATAAATAACTGCACCAAATTAGATCATCTTCGAACAGACCTTATTAGAGAGATCATCCTTCATGGAGATGTTTGGCCTGTCCAGGACAACCAACAGCTAATTGATAAAAAGTATCTCCCAGAGTTTACCAAATTTGTCAGCAAAATTGATTTTGATAATCTCTAATTTTAAGTTATTACTTTAATTTTAATTATTTTAATTTATCGTTATTTAGTGCCGTTTAATTTTTCCGTTACTTATTCGTGTTAAGATAATTTAAATTTGTTGTTTAAGTTTTAAATGTTTAAAAGCATTTTTATATTTTTAGATCAAATTGATTATTAGATATTCATACTTTATTAATATTTTATTTCATTTTATTTTTTTTTGTATAATTCACTTTTTCTGTTTATTTGATTATTTGAAATTGACGGCTGCACATTTAAATAATATTATATTTCTTTGCACTCTTTTTTATCAGCCATCTCAAGTAAAATTTGCTTTATAAGTTCAGATTCTGTGAACTTTATAAAATATGTCTGTAAATAAAATATTTGTATGAAGCATGTAGAAATAAACTCCCTGGTGTTAGGGTTACTCTCACCAGGAAAACAAAAAAAAAAAAACACATACACACATACACACACAAACTGTCATTAAGTTTATGCATAGACTCTTTACTTCCACATTACATAGCACTACTATCTGGCTAAAGATGGATATTTACCGGCTCTTGAAAGATGAAGTACAGTATGAACTTCACATTCGAGGATTGAACTCGGAAGGCAGCTGTGCCGATCTGCGTAGGAGACTACAAGGGGCACTATCAAACAGTGGTCCCATTGACACAGGTATTGTAGAGTCTCTAGACATTAAAAAAGAACTTGAGATAAGCCACAAGAAATTAGAATTTCTAAAGCAGGCTATGGCAGATGATTTAGAGCTGACAGATTGTAAACGATTAGATGCTCGGTTGTGGCATCTTTACGGCAGACTCAACCGACTTCAGGGAACAGGGTTAGAAGAAAGGGTCACAGGTGGCGGATAGTGACCCCCATCAGATATGGTGGGCAGCTGCGAATAAGGGTTATACCCAAATAAGCAGTCCCGGACCGAGGTGACAACATTATCAGAGTGTGGTGGGATGTTGCTTGTGGTGAGCGCATCTCAGATAAGTACCACAGAAACTCTACGACGATGTTGTGTCATGGCGAGACAGTGCCGCCAGTAAATAAGCACTTACCCCATGCTGCCTTGCATGATAAAGATGTTGGATCACCAAAGGCTAGGAAGGAAATTCCGAAAAGAAACCATGGGCAGGCCAAGCTCATAGAACTGAAGTAAAAGTAATTGGCCTAAGGGAGGGAAACCCTGATGTTAAATGACCCGGCTCTCCTGGTAGGGGGTTAGGCGTAAGGGTTAACGACCCTACCCTGGAAAAAATCTACTGTTCAGAAAACCGAAGACAAAAGAAAACTGGATGTGATCAATGGAAAAAGGCAAAGGAACTTGGATATGGCTATTGCTACTTGGAATGTTCGTACGATGCTCCAGCCAGGAAAAATGGCAGAAATTGCGGAGCAGATGATTAATTTTAAAATTGAAGTACTGGCGCTACAGGAGACTAGGTGGAGTGGAAGCGGTAGAATAGAAAAAAAGGAATATACTGTATTGTATAGTGGAGCGAGCAAGAGAAATGGGAGATGTGGAACAGGATTTATGATAAATCGTAAAATTAGAAAGCGTTTGCTTCTGTTTGAACCAATAAATGAAAGGATATGCAAAATTAGGTTAAAAGGTAGAAACAGAAATATTAGCTTGTTCTCGGTATACGCACCAACTGAAGACAGTGACGATGATATAAAGCTTCAGTTTTACCAAGATCTAGAGCGAACCTATCAAGCAACACAGAAATATGATGTTAAAATTATACTTGGAGATATGAACGCTCAAATAGGAAAAGAAAGCTTTATACAATCTGTGCAGGTCACTTCTCACTTCATGACGCGACTAATGAAAATGGAAAGTATCTATGCCATTTCGCTGAAGCCAATAACATGGTAATCAAAAGTTCGTGCTTTCAGCGTAAGGATATCCATAAAGGTACCTGGAAAGCTCCAAATGGAGCTATTACCCAAATAGACCATGTATTAGTTGGTAAACGTCATGCCTCATCTATTATTAATGTTAAAACTGCCAGAGGACCAAATTGTGAGTCGGACCACTATGTTGTCAGAGCGAAGCTAAGAGAGCGTATGTCATGTGTAAGGCTTGGAGAAAGAAAAAGAATGAAGAAATGGGACCTGGATAGATTTAAGGACACAGAAACTATAACGAAGTTTGAGGAAACGGTGAGCAGAAAATTGATGGAGAATGTCGGTGGAGATGGTGCTGAGGACAGAGTTGATGAGAGATGGTGTAGGATCAGAAAAGCAATCTCTAAATCTGCGGAGGAAGTAATAGGAGAGAAGAGAGATGGGAGAAATAGTGAATGGTTTGATGAGGAATGTTTGGAGGACTTGAGAGAACGAAATGAATTAAGAATGGCAGTGCTACAGCGTTCTACTAGACAGAGCGAAGCAGCATACAAAGAAGGTCGAAGGAAAGCAAAAAAACTAATAAGAAGTAAGAAAAGAAAGTTTCTGAAGGAGAAGGTTGAGAAGATTGAAGAATTGCGTACAAGCAATGAAGCTAGGAAATTCTATGGTGCTATAAGATACATGAACAGAGGCTTTCAATCTAAAATAAATTCATGTAAGGATAATGATGGAAAAGTATTAGATAGTACGCACGTCACAGCCAGATGGAGAGAGTATTTCTGTGACTTATTAAATGAAAGTAACCTGGAACATGAACCTAGAATGATCAACCCTATGGAAGATGACGTCAATGATTTGGAACCACTATCAATAGAAGAAGTGGAGGAATCGCTTGAGAAACTAAAGAACGGGAAAGCTCCTGGTGAAGATGGCCTTATTGCGGAATTCTTTAAGCATGGTGGAGAGGAACTAGTAAACCAGTTATATCAGCTGATAGAGGAAATATGGGAAAAAGAAAGCATGCCTAGTGGTTGGAGTGTCGGTCTTATATGCCCGATTTATAAAAAAGGAGATAAACAGCAATGCCAGAATTATAGAGGAATATCCCTATTAGGTACTGCTTATAAAATTTTCTCAAATATAATAGCAAAAAGACTCAGCGACTTCACCGAAAATATCTTTGGTGAATACCAGTGTGGATTTAGAAGAGGAAGAGGAACCGCTGATCAAGTGTTTGTAATGAGGCAAACTTTAGAAAAATGCTGGGAATATAGAACTGATCTCCATTTACTATTTATTGACTATTGTCGAGCTTTTGATAGCGTAAATAGAAAAATTTTAATTGAGGCATTAAGGGACTTTCATATGCCAAAGAAATTAGTAAGAAGAAATAACGAAGAAGTAATATTAGTAAGAAGTAAGAAGAAAGAAATTAGTAGAAAAAATAACTTTGAACAGTAGCAGCGCAAAAGTTCTCTTCAACGGTTTTGTCAGTGATGTCTTTCCAACCTCAGCGGGGGTAAGGCAGGGAGATGCATTATCTGCTACCCTCTTTAATATTGCCCTCCATAGTGTGATAGATAAGCTCAACCTTAGATGCAACATAATTTGCTCCTCGAATCAAATCTGCGCCTATGCAGATGATATATGTCTTGCCGCAAGAAATATTCGTTCGCTGCGAGAAGTATTTCAAGTGCTAAAAGCTGAAGGAGAAAAAATCGGACTAAGTATAAATGAAAACAAGACAAAGTATATGTACGTCAGTCCGAATGCCAATACAATGACAGGGAGAACCATGGAAATGGAAGGATATAGCTTCGAAAGAGTGAAATCTTTTACTTATCTCGGAGCAGAAAATAATCAAGAAAATAAAATATCAGCCGAGATTGACAATAGAATTATGGCCGGTAACCGTGCATATTATGCCAACCTTAAACTCTTCCGTTCCTCCTTATTGTCACGAAAAACAAAACTAAATCTTTATAAAACTCTAGTGAGACCAGTCGTGACGTACACCTCAGAAACATGGACACTAGGCAGTGTCACTGTTAAAATGCTAAGAATATTTGAAAGAAAGGTGCTGAGGAAAATCTACGGACCCATTTGTGATGAGGGCAAATACGGAAGAACGCTGAGCTCTATGAGCTGTACGATGAATGCGATATAGTCGCTTTTATAAAGGCGAGGCGCATAGAATGGTTGGGCCATGTAATGAGGGTGACAGACGACAGAACCCCAAAGAAACTGATGTTAACCGCCATGCAAGGCACAAGAGGTATGGGCGCCCGAGAAGGAGATGGCTGCGCGAAGTGGAAGAGGATCTGCAGGCGCTGCGAGTGATGAATTGGAAGCGGAAGGCATTGAGCAGAGAGCAGTGGTCTGATGTCGTGAGGGAAGCCAAGGCCCACCCCGGGCTGTAGCGCTGTCCAGTAAGTAAGTAAGTAACCAGCAGTAAATAAGTATTGATTTTTCTTCCCTGTGCCTCTATGTTGGATTTTTCATTGAGGCAGGAAACACATATGTAGCCAAGGTGGGACCTGCCAGCAAGCAACTGGGTAGCTAAGTGGATAGCATACTGGGCTGGTAAGTAGGGCGTTGCAGGTTCGAATCACGCCTCAGCCACGAGTTTTTTTTTCTCTCATTTAATTTATTCAGAATCTTACTTTTTATCCATCTTTTGCCTTCTCTATTTTTTTCCTTTTTTTTTTTTAATTTTTACTATTATTTTTAATTTATATTTATATATATACATATATATTTTTCTCTTTCCGATTATTAATCCGCATACCATATTATTTCCTGAACCCCCCCCCCATCCTCCACTGAGCTGCCGCAAATTTGTTCTCTTATGGAGAAATAAGTGAAACAATTTGACGCCCAACGAGGGGGTCCCTTTTAAGATACAAGTCATTTTGGACTTCCTTATAAGATAATACATATTTGGTCAAAAAAAAAATTAATTTTATTGGGAAGTAAAGATATTAAAGTTATCCTTTTACAGTTAATACAATATTAAGAGTGTACAGTACCTTTTATAATTTTACTATCTCATTTATGGATTTGAGAAATAATATTATATGAATGATAATATTTATAAAAAATAATAATATTAAATATTGATGATGTTAATTGATATTAAATATTATTAATTTATAAGTAATAATAATGAATATTAATTTATAATAAAATTTATAAATGATAAATACATTATAGAATAATAATATTTCTTTCAATAAATATTATTGAAATGCTCGTGGTTAAGGGTTTTCCCAGATACAATAATTCAAACAAAAAATATTGCATATAAATATTTCAAGGTAAGGATTCGAAATTAAAAGAAGGGTAAGAGAAAGAAAAAGAGAGATAGGTTTCCTTCTTTCCTGACAATTAACAATCACACACACACACATACACACACACACACACACACACACACAAACTGTCATTAAGTTTATGCATAGACTCTTTACTTCCACATTACATAGCACTACTATCTGGCTAAAGATGGATATTTACCGGCTCTTGAAAGATGAAGTACAGTATGAACTTCACATTCGAGGATTGAACTCGGAAGGCAGCTGTGCCGATCTGCGTAGGAGACTACAAGGGGCACTATCAAACAGTGTTCCCATTGACACAGGTATTGTAGAGTCTCTATGCATTAAAAAAGAACTTGAGATAAGCCACAAGAAATTAGAATTTCTAAAGCAGGCTATGGCAGATGATTTAGAGCTGACAGATTGTAAACGATTAGATGCTCGGTTGTGGCATCTTTACGGCAGACTCAACCGACTTCAGAGAACAGGGTTAGAAGAAAGGCACTCAAAGAGCTAAGAATGGAGGTAAAAGACCTTTGGGACGAGTTGCAGGAACGTTTCCCGGGAACGTCGAGTAGCAGAGCTGGTGGCGCTGATAAGGGGAGTGCATCCGAAGAAACATCTGTGAATCCCAAGTTGCTAAAAAGATTGTCGACCCCTCCTAGATCTCCAGTAGAGACGGCGGAACGTAGACTGCTTGATGAGCTGTTGGAAGATATGTCTATAAGAAGGCCAACCCTTCTGGATCAGAGTGCACAGGCCAGACCAGCATATCCCCAACCAACAAGGGACCCGAAATTATACAAGTGGGTCCCTTTCTCGGGCGAGGGTCCAGAACACTCTAGGTAATTTCTTGGACGAAGTGGAAGAAAGGATGAGTGCCAGGGGTCTTACAAAAGAAGATTTGTTCCAAGGGGCATCCGATTTGCTCTCAGGCACTGCCAAAATTTGTTATAGGGCAAATAGAGACAAGTTTCGGTCCTGGGACGATTTAGTACGACACCTCAGGAAGGGATTTCAAGCGATCGACTCATCCAAGAAATTAGACGAAGGACTCAGGGCTCAGATGAGCCTCCTCATATCTATATAGCGAAGATGAAAGGTCTTTTTGGCCGCTTGAGCGAGCCGCTTTCAGAGGCTCAAAAGCTTAAGATTGTTGAGCGCAACATCAAGAGGGAACACTTACCGTTCTTGGCGCAGGCGACGTACAATACCTTAGAGGAGCTGCAGACATTCTTATGCCGTCTCGAATCATGGACTCGGCGAGCAGACATGTATAGAGAGCCTCCTATCAAGGGACTTCTGGAGCCGGAGTTGAGCCACCGAAAAGGGAAAACAAGTGTACCATTGTCCTCTGCTCCAACAATTCCAATGACAACCAACAATTGTCCTCTGTCCAACCAACAACTCCAATGACTTCGGTTATGAGTTGAGCGGGAGGAGACTCGCAATATAAATTCAACCCCGGTGCCAGCCCGTAGCTGGAAGTGCACTTGCTAGATGTGCGCGGCCCACCGGAGCCTGCTAGAGTGCCTTCTCTAGCTACTGGTAGTGGGGTGTGACCACTATGTGGGATCACTCTGCGCGCTGGTTGAGCGTATCTCCACCTACCCTTAAATGGGTCAAGCGGGGGAGTGCCCGGGGAGGCACTTCTACCACGGTGAGGCCTTGCACTCCAGCCTCTCGGGGTAGTGACATCCTTCTCTTGTAAAACGACTCCGTGCTTGCACGGGGGGACTGGTATACCCCGTACAGGGTAGGAACGGTCTTTAAAGAACCCCTACTACTGTGATCGGGAAAGGGTAAGAGGGAAATAAATGTCCTCTGCTGAAGCGATTCCCAGCGGCTCTCAAAGGGCGAAGACATCCAAACCTGATGGGACTAAATCCATTATTTGCTGGAACTGTGGCGTGAAAGGCCATCGATTCCGATCATGTCAAGCGGCAAAATCAGTCTTCTGTGAGGGATGTGGAAAAAGAAGAGTGAGGATGGAGGACTGTTTTCGCTGTAATCCATCCAGAAAGGGAAACGGAGAAGGGGCTCGGGCCTAGGAGAACGGAGACGCCGAGTAACCCCAAGGTTCATATCTCTCAAAGAGTGGCAAGACTGGCTCCGCCTTGTGGGCAACTTTATGAAAGGTAAGTCAGAAGACTTACATGAACTAAGGAATCAGAAGGTAGACATCCGCTCCCACATACGACTAAAAATATTTGGCAGACAGGTGATTGCTCTTTTAGATTCAGGAGCCTCTCGGTCGTTTATGAGTATAGAATATTGGGAGAAGTTGTCGTTGCCCAAGTGGAAGACACCTCAGCCTAAGAAAGTGAGAGTGGCTATCGCGGATGGATCCAGGATGCCAGTAGAAGGAATGATCGAGCTACCAGGGGAGTTAGAGGGGAAAGTCAAGTTAGTCCAATTTTTAATCCTAGGTCGCCTTTCAAGTCCGGTGATCTTGGGCGTGGATTTTTGGGAAAAGATGGGCTTGCTACCTGACATCGCCAAGGGAAGGTGGAAGTTCTCCGAGGAAAGTGATGAAAGTTACCACGCCCTAGCTGCCCTACTATGTGAAGAAAACCTTACGGCAGATGAACAAGCGCAGTTAGACCAACTGCTTAATAAATGGCGTGCTAGGCAACCTACTAAGTTGGGAATAACCAGTAAAGTGGAACATGTCATCGACACTGGAGACAGTCGCCCTTTAAAGCAGAGATATTACCCCATATCTCCGCACATTCAGGCTGTAATGGATAAGGAGTTAGAGGATATGCTCGCACAAGGGATCGTAAAACCTTCCAAGAGTGCCTGGTCGTCACCCATAGTCCTGGTCAAAAAGCCGGATGGGTCAGTGCGGTTTTGCGTAGACTACCGAAAACTCAATCAGGTTACCAAGAGGGATGCGTATCCTCTCCCTTATGTTACGAATATCCTGGTATAGGCTCAGAGATGCAAAATTTCTCTCAACCATCGACATAAAGGGTGCGTACTGGCAGGTAGCCGTGGCAGAAGAATCGCGGGAGAAGACAGCATTCACAGTCCCGAACAGAGGGCTCTTTCAGTTTAAGCGAATGCCTTTCGGGCTCCACAATGCACCAGCTACCTGGCAGCGTCTAATTGATGAAATTTTGAAGGCAGATCTGGAACCCTACGTCTTTGTTTACCTGGACGACGTGATTGTAGTGTCGCCGGACTTTAATACCCATCTACAGACGCTGAATCCAGTTCTGGAACGACTATCGGAGGCCAATTTATCTTTGAATTGGGAGAGGTCAAAGTTTTGCCGACCAGAACTGCGGTACCTGGGATACGTATAAATAGCCAGGGCCTCCAAGTAGATCCTGAGAAGATAGAATCCATCATGAAGTTCCCGACGCCGACCACCGTTAAGCAAGTAAGACAATTCATAGGACTTGCTTCGTCGTACCGTCGATTTGTGCCTCATTTCTCTACCTTGGTCGCTCCGTTATCTGCTCTCACGAAGAAGAGGCAACGGTGGGTTTGGACAAGCGAACATGATGAGGCCATGACTACCTTAAAAGAAAAGTAGTTTCTGCACCTGTTCTGAGCTGCCCGGATTATTGAAAACCGTTCTTTGTTCAAACGGGCGCGTCTAAAACAGGGTTAGGAGCCATCTTATACCAGGCCACGAAGAGGGAGAAAAACCAGTTGCATATGCAAGTAGGGCTCTCAATTCGGCGGAAAGAAAATATTCCGTGACAGAGCAAGAGTGCCTTGCTGTATTGTGGGCTGTCCAAAAATTCCGACCTTACATGGAAGGGACGAGTTTTACCGTGGTTACTGACCACCAAGCGTTAAAATGGCTTCACAATCTAGAGGATCCCCAAGGACGTCTAGCCCGATGGGTCCTAAGCCTACAGGAGTATGACTTTGAGATCCAACACAGACCAGGAAGTCAAAACGCGGCTGCAGATGCCCTATCACGAGCGTTTGAAGAAGAGCTTGCGTCACTCTCGCTATGTTTTGACAGTCTGGATGCCTGGTATGAAGGAATGCTGGGAAAAGTAGAGAAGGATCCTGGTAAATACCCACGGTGGAGAACAGAAGGAAGGCAATTGTGGAAGGAAGCAATGGACTCTAAAACAAGTCGAGACCCAAGTCGGAGATGGAAGTTGGTGGTTCCTAAAGCTCAAAGGGAAGGAGTCCTAAAGGAATATGATGACAGCCCTTTGTCAGGGCATTTTGGAACATTTAAAACACTCCAACGAATAAGGGATATTTATTATTGGCCAGGCATGGCTTCAGACATGGCTAAATATGTAGGAGGATGTGAGACTTGGCTAGCAACTAAGCCACTCCAGCAAGCACCGGCAGGACTAATGGGGAAGCAGCGCAAGGTGTCCAAGCCTTGGCGGATGATATCGACGGATATAATGGGACCACTCCCTCTCTCCTCCACGAGAAACCGGTTCATCGTAACGTTTACGGATTATTTTACAAAATACACCGTAATCAGAGCGTTGAGGACAGTTACTGCAGGCGCGGTTGCGAGGGCTCTGGAAGAAGAGGTATTTCTCATGTTTGGCGTGCCCCAATTGGTCATCTGTGACAATGGACCGCAATTCAGGAGCAAAGTGTTCCGCAAGAAAACAAAAGAGAACGGGAATAAGATCTTGTAAACATCTCACTATCATCCTCAGGCAAACCCCGCAGAGCGCCCAAACCGCGTAACTAAGACGATGCTAGCCGCCTATGTCAAAGATAACCACCGTAAATGGGATGGACAATTGGCCAAGTTGGAGTTCGCCATGAAGACGGCAGTACACGAAGTGACGGGGTACACTACCGCATTCCTAAATTTTGGTAGAGAGCTTCCAAGATCGGGACAATCATATCCAGCAGTAGAATTTTCGGGGGAGGTACCTGAAATTGAGGACCGCAGAGAATACTCCAGAAAAATGGAAGAGCTTACGGAGACTCAAGAAGAAGTGGAGTTACGCTTATCTAAAGCGTATGAGCGAGCCAGGAATACATATAATCTTCGTCGGCGCCCACAGCAATTTGCACCGGGAGACTTGGTATGGAGAAAGAGCCATGCTCAGTCTGACGCCGCTGCTTACTTCTCAAACAAACTGGCTCCGAAATTTATTAAATGTAGGATTAGACGAAGGATAGGAAACCTATCTTATGAACTAGAGGACATGGAGGGAACGAACATAGGTACCTGGCACACCAAAGATCTGAAACCGGCACCTTCCTAAACTCCTTTTCCCCTACACCAAATACACTCATGTGTATTTCCTTGTCCCGTGGGAGAGGGGGGAATTGTTACGAGTAACAAAATGAAAAGCGATAAAACATGTTTTGCAGGGGGGGGTCTCTCCTTGGCGAAACTGCTGGCAAAATAGTCTCTTCATTGTATCTAGTGTTTAGGTTAGAATAGTTAGATGTAAGTTAGTATAAGTGTAGGTTAAGTATAATTAATAGAAAGTAAAGATAGTTTAGGATAGTTTAGATGTAGTGCTAGACTTAAGGCTTAGGTTAGGCATAGATTGTAGTTTAGACCTGGATCAGGTGACAGTACTACTGATCGTCGTCAATAGGTTGACGGAAGAAGACACCAGCAGCAGCAGCGTCGCGGGAGAGAGCCCTAAATGCGCATGCGCGCAGGAGGCAAAAAGAAGAGGAGGTCCGGACGAGTGGAGGAGAAATCAGTGAGAGAGCCCTCAAGGTGTGTGAGGCGAGAGAGAAAAATAGATCGTTTCTTTGAATTTTTCCACCAAATCATCAGAGCATGGTGGGACAGCAAGCGGCGTAGCCGGATTCTAAGTGGAAAAAGAAGCAGAAAGGAGCGCCATCAGACGTGTGTTCTAAACAAAAAAAAAACTAACTACTGTGTTCACCGAAAAATTAACATTGGTTTCTGTTACGACCGAACTAATAACTTACCTCCAGGCCTGGTTAAAAGGGGGAAAAAAAAGAAAATATATATTTATACGTGTATTTAGCTATTTAATTTTCTTGTTTGTTTGTTATTATTAAGGTGAAGAACGGTATTTATTTCGTTGCAGTTTTACTTCATTTAGTATTTCTTTTTTTTGTAAGATTTATTTTATCAGTTCATTATTTTCAGTGAATTATTACTTATTTTATCACGTAATTTTATCAATGTAATTTTTCTTATGTGGCCTCAGAGGGCAACAATATATTTTATAGCTGAAATTCACTAATTAAGGTTAGGACATTTATTTTATCTTTCTTTTGTGTTTTCTAACCGGTGTAAATAGAAAAAGAAAAATCTGGTGTGAAACATTCACACAACTTTCTCTTACTCCAGTTATCAAAATTATAATGACAAATTTTATAGTTTGTGTACCAAATTAATTCAAATACGACGAAAACTGAAAAAAACCGTTCAGTAAAAGCCCACTTCCGGTTAACTAATTTTCTTGAAACTCTGAATTTTGGCCATCCATTTATTTCTAATTAATTTTGTTTGGATGATAGAATTGTATAATCAACTATGACCGCACTTAAGAGAAAAACATAACCCCACCCCTCCCCTAAAAGTGCCATTAAATGAATTTTACTAGAGAAATGTTTTAAATAAAAGTTGTAGCTCTTTGTATGAGTATTAATATATCATGTTTAAAGAAAATCGTCGCAGCTATTTTTGAGAAAATCGAGAAAAAGTGAAAAAATCATTTAGTAAAAGTGGTAAAGTAAACGCACTTCCGGTTATCCGATTTTTATCAAACTCGGAATTTCAACAACATATTTAATTCTAATTAACATTATTTAGATGTTAGAATTTTTTAATAAACTGAAATAGCACTTTAGATGAAATCCTAACCCCACCTCTTCCCCATAAGTGCCCTTAAATGAATTTTCCCAGAGAAATGTTTCAAATAAAAGTTGTAGCTCGTTGTATGTGTAGCTGATATAGCAAATTTGAAGAAAATCGTTGGAGCTATTTTTGAGAAAATTGCAAAAAAGTAAAAGAACCTAGAAGTAAAGTGGTACTTTCGGTTGAGGAATTTTGACAGGTGGCCCACTGTCAGATGCCATGATGATACCTAGACGGAATATCAAGTTTCAACTTTCTACGGTTTTTCGTTTTTGAGCTATGCTGTTCACATACATACACACAGACCATTTGCTAAAAACCACTTTTTTGGACTCAGGGGACCTCAAAAGGGATATTTCCGGTGAAAACTCGATATCGAAAATTTGACACGATTACAATACTTCCTCTTACTAGGAGTAAGAGAAAGTAAAAATCATTTAATTATATGTTTGTAACCAGCAGTAAATAAGTATTGATTTTTCTTCCCTGTGCCCCTATGTTGGATTTTTCATTGAGGCAGGAAACACATATGTAGCCAAAGTCAGCACATATGCTGCCAGCAAGCAACAGGGTAGCTAAGTGGATACCATACTGGGCTGGTAAGTAGGGCGTTGCAGGTTCGATTCACGCCTCAGCCAATAGTTTTTTTTTCTCTCATTTAATTTATTCAGAATCTTACTTTTTATCCATCTTTTCCCTTCTCTATTTTTTTTCCTTTTTTTTTTTAATTTTTACTATTATTTTTAATTTATATTGTACATATATTTTTTTCTCTTTCCGATTATTAATCCGCATACCATATTATTTCCTGAACCCCCTCATCCACCACTGAGCTGCTGCAAATTTGTTCTCTTATGGAGAAATATGTGTAACAAACTCAGCACCCACAGTTCCGTCTGACCGCAGAACGTCTCCGGTTTCAGTCCCGACAGCGGCTGTTTCACCTGCTATCAATACTGTATTGCTAGCAACCGCCTTGGTAACTCAAAGAACTCCAAATGGAACCTATCAAAAGGTAAGCGCCTTGATCGATACCGGTGCCGGAGGTTCATTTATTTCAGAACATTGTGCGCAATTAATGAATTGCAAACGCCCTAAGGCCCAAGTAACTGTTCAAGGGGTAGGTCCTACTTCGGCCAATGCAAAGGGAATATGTACCCTTTCAATTTCAAGTGTAAGTAACTATACAATTGCTGAGGCTCATCCGTTTATTATATTACCTAAACTTGCACAGCCTACTCCCCAAACTTATATCTCCCATGAGTTACGTCAGCGCACCAGGAATCTAATTCTGGCCGATCCCACCTTCGATATTCCATCGAAGATCGATTGTATACTGGGCGCCGAGTTTTTCTCTCGGATCTTCACTTGTGAACCACCTGTCCCTACAGGTCCAAACTTGCCGGTAGCCATGCCAGCAGTGTTTGGCTATATCATTATGGGATCTGCCCCAACACTTCAATCATGCTCCGAATCAAGTTCAACTACATCTATCGAATATGACAACAAGGTACCTGCCTTTCATACAGTGCCGTCTAATGAGCTTCATGCCTTGATGGAGCAATTCTGGGTCACCGAAGAGCCACCTTCTGCACCTATTCGTGTACCCCCTGAAGCTGAACAGTGTGAACAATATTTTCGCACATCTACTATAAGGCAACAATCGAGGCAATACCAAGTAAGACTACCTTTCATTAAGGCAGATACTTCATCTCTACGAGGTTCTCACAGCTAGGCCTATACTCGTTTTCTGTCCTTGGAGAGACGTTTTACTCGAGATCCCGAATTTAAGCAACTTTATGTTGATTTTGTGAGCAATTATATTAACCAGGGACACATGGTTGAGCCCTTCTCAATCCCCACATACTACATTCCACATCATAGGATTTTTAAGAAGCGCGGAGACACCTCAAAAATTAGAGTGGTCTTTGATGCCAGCGCTAAACCTGTTGGGGGCACTTCACTAAATGATTTATTATATTCTGGCCCCAAGCTGCAACCGCTACTGTCAGATATCATTACGCTTTTTCGTAGATTTCCTTGTGTTTTCATGTGACATTAAGCAAATGTTCCGACAAATTAAGGTCCATCCAGATGACTGGTGCTACCAAGCCGTTTTATGGCGCGATAATCCTGATCAACCCATGAAAACATATCTTCTTACTACAGTTACTTATGGAATCAGGTCGGCTCCGTATCTTGCGTTGAGAACTCTAGCCCAGTTGGCAGAGGATGAGTCTGCAGGGTTCCCTAAGGCAGCTGAAGCTCTTACCACCAGCGTTTTTGCCGATGACATCTGCGTTGGTGCTTATACTCTCCCAGAAGCTATTGCCTTGCGTGATGAGGTTATTGCCTTGTTGGCCACTGGCGGATTTACATTCCGCAAGTGGGTATCCAACCACCCATCTATTCTAGATGGACTTCCATCTGACCATTGCGTAACCACTGTAGCGGAAGTTTCATCTCCGTGTTTCATAGCTCTTCTTGGAACCCACTAAGATCCTAAAGAAGATACATTGAGTATATCAGCGGAATTTAAGTCTCGCCCTGCTTCGGTATTTACCAAACGCCGAATTCTATCTACTATCGCTCAAATATTTGACCCATGTGGTTGGCTGTCTCTTTTTACGATGACAGCTAAGTGTTTCATCCAGCGCCTGTGGGGTTTGCCCTTGGATTGGGATACCCCTCTCGATTCTGCCTTGTTGAGGAATGGTCTGTTATCCTTTCCTCTTTCAGTTTAGTTTCTAGCTGCTTCATAAATCGGCCTTTGCCACTTACTTCTGCGAAGTAGCCTATAGCCCTTCATGGGTTCTGTGATGCATCCAAGAAAGGCTACACAGCCGTATTGTATTTGTGCGCGTCTGCCTCTACTGCTCCGCCAGTACTACTGGTGTCTAAAACCAGAGTAGCTCCGCTTAAGACCCAGTCCATTCCGCGACTGGAGCTCTGTGGTGCTCACCTATTGGCCTTACTGAACCAACATTATTACAATTTATTGTTACGTTCACTTCATATATGTGACATACATCTGTGGACAGATTCTCAAATTGTCCTAAGATGGATATCCATTGAGCCGCACAAGTTGAAGACTTTTGCAGCCAATCGGGTTGCCCAAATTTCAGAATGGGTACCCACGGCCACTTGGCATCACGTTACTTCAGGTCAGAATCCTGCCGACTTGGCCTCCAGAGGCATTACTATGTCTCTGTTATCCTCTAGTTCACTATGGTGGCACGGCCCTGAGTGGCTTCCTTTTCCTTCTTACTGCCCTCTGATATCCCTAATCCTTCGTTTACTCCGGAGGAATTAGAAGTGTCTTCACTTGCTAAGCCGTTGTGCACAGCCGTGCAGGCGCCTACTAATTTATTGCAGCTATATCTTCTTGGCCCACACTTATTAAGGTGGTTAAGATCATCTTAACCTGGTGCTACAAAACCACTCCTACTTTTATTTCCTACCAGGTTGTAGTTGAACGTATTTGTCAATATATCCAACGCCAGTATTTTGGTCCCGAATTAAGGGCTTTACAGAACGGAACTCAGTCCCCAATGGGCTAATCCGAGTTGGAGGCCGCTTGGCTCTCTCAACTGTAGTTGAGCAGCGGCATCCGATCCTGCTACTCAAGGCGCACCCCTTAGTCGCTCTTCTTATCCGCTATTATCATATAGCACATCTTCATGCTGGACTCAATCAGGTTTTGTTCCACTTGTCACAGCGTTTTTGGATTATATCTGCAAGACAAGCCATTCGAACTTGCATTTTTAAATGTGTTACATGTTTCAGAAGTAGACCTTCAAACACGGCCCCCCTTATGGGGCAGTTACCAGCGACTAGAGTCAATCCCTCGCCGCCCTTCTACAATACTGGTATGGATTTTGCAGGCCCATTTACTGTTCGAAGTTGCCATTTGCGAAAGGCTCCGCTACTTAAGGTTTATCTTTGTTTATTTGTGTGTTTTGCAACCAAAGCAGTTCACCTAGAGCTCGCAACGAGTTTAAGCACCCTGGAGTTTATAAATGTCCTTAACAAGTTAATAGCTAGACGAGGTTGCCCGGCCCAGTTGTGCTCAGATTGTGGTACTAATTTTGTGGGCGCATCAGTTCTCTTGCGAAAGGCTTTACAAGCCTTCCTGCAACTTTTAAAAACCTCCCCCACAGGTTGAGGAGTTCTGTAATTTATGAGGCATTACCTTCAATTTCAACCCTCCTGCAGCACCCCATCAGGGCGGATTGTGGGAAAGGGTAGTTCGGTCCACGAAATTCCATCTGAACCGTGTTCTCAAACAACAAATTCCCACCTTTGTCGTTCTTCAGACCTTGGTGATTCGTATTGAAGGAATTTTGAATTCTCGCCCGATTACTCCTATATCTAGCGATCCTTCAGATTATAGTGCACTTACATCTGGACACTTTTTAATAGGTCGGCCACTAATGGCTTCTCCCGAATCCGACCTAAGCTTGCTACAATTTTCTCCACCTTCTTACCGGTTGTTTCAATCTACAATCCAGTCATTCTGGAATTGTTGGAGGCGTGATTATCTCCCACTACTACAACCGAAACAAAAGTGGACCTGTCAATCATCCTAATTTGAAGGTTGGTGACTTGGTGCTTTTAGATGAACCTAACACTCCTATCTCAACATGGCCGCTTGCAAGGGTCCTAGAGATGCATGAGGGCTCAGATGGGGTGGTCAGACAAGTTAAGCTTCGAACTTCACGTAGCAGTTTTGTTAGGCCAGTAACAAAACGGTACAAACTACTTAATGATTGAGTGATTCAGCGGGCCTTCTCCCTCTTGGTGGTCTTGCCCCACCTCCCTTCCATTCATTATTATATATACTAACTTCTCAACGCCTCTCTGACGACGGAGACGTACAGGGGAGCTTATAATTCTCTTCTCTAGTTATTTTTACCCTTCGTCGAATTTACTCTAATTCCACCCTGCACTGAGTTTAGGAGAGGCGGGGTTTGCATAAAAATACTCTCTCGTTACTCTAGTTATTCATTAATTATTATATCTCCTTCCCCTTTCCCTTGTTTTGATTATTTAGGTTGGAGATTTCCAATGTTTAGTTGTGGAACGTTACTCGCTCCATTATTCTTGCGCGCTTGCGCCCCTAGTTAAAGAGTATTCTCTCTTATGTGTTTGGTTTCGTATCGTGGCTTACATCCACGCTTCTTTGAGCCAATGGCTCTTTCTGGGGTTTTATGTTCTGGTTGATTCTTGCCCCCTCCCAGTGTTAGTATTCCTGGAGTTTAAGCGTGGTTTTTGACAAAATGCAACGGAATACGTAACCTGATCGATAAAAAAATCAATAGATTGCGTTAGTGGCAGGCAACGGAGCGACACTACTTGTAACTCTCGTCACCCAGAGCACTGTCGTACTTAATTACTTAAAAATCTCGTCACCTTGAGCGCTAGCAGACACTTCTTATCGTGATCGGCGAGACAGACGCCACCAGTAGTCCAGTATAAGTGCCCAAGAGGTTCACGTGTAGCATAGAGAACAGTATGACGCTATTAGCCAGACAGCCCTTTTTTACTAATTATTATCTTACAAATCGTTTGTATTGAAGTTCATTCATTGTGAGTTTGCACAATTATATATCAAGCTTATTATTCAAGTGTTTTTACGCTTTCTTGTGGCGAATCTTCAATTCGCAGTATCATACTTCTCCTTTTACTGCGTAAAGTTGCAGCCTCACGTTTTTAATACTTCTAGCAGTCTGGTGAGCATTTAATTTACAGTTTAACGCTCATTAAGAGCCTATTCAGCAGTGGTGATTACAAGATTCACCAATTCAGATAGCTTCAATCTCTGGCGGATGCAAGTGGCTTATACTAACTTCATTCAACTATTCTGAGTAAGATATTTATCACATTTTTTCTCTCCTTCATATCTTTATTCACTATTCATTGTTATTATAAGCTGGCAGATGCCATTTATGCGATAATTGAAATCGCTTTGAAGGTAACCTATCATATTATTTTTCTTTATCAGTGCCTTCAATCTCAGCTTAATATTTATTTGTATTATTAACTGTTTCTCTATAATTCAAAGATAAGTGACTCTTCACTGCCTGCTCAACTTATACGTTCCGGGGAGACGTATTCTATACACCAGATAGAAGGAATTCTGATTAAAGGAGGCGTGAGGGGCTGTAACTTTAAGGCAAGTATACTGACTTTAACTTCTCTTAGTCGACCTCCTAGTGTGATTATATATCTTCTCAAACCCAGTTTGAGAATTTGGAGTTCTGTCTTTAGCCTTATTTTCCTACATATTTATTCTTGTGCCAATAGCTTCGCAGGGTCTACCACGTGCTGGTCCTCCGACGGATGTGAAGTCATCCTTTCTTCAGCAACCTGTGGACAGCCCTAAGGGATTGTTTGCCATTCAGACAGTCAGAGTAATTCCCAGGGCGTACCCACTAGTCAGCGTTCGTTTTCGAGCTCTGATGTCAGGCGGGAGAACTGGGGAAGTGCTTGTTCATCAATAAATTTATTGTTATTTTTGACCTGGTGCTTTTCTGTCTTTGTTGCCCCACTTTTCTATTCATTACAGCCAGACCTGCCTATAGTCTCCTTACGGAGTTCCTGCAGCGTTCTAAATTCCCGGAAACCATCTGTTCCCGGAAACTTACCGAGCTTGCAATACGTAACAACTGACTTATATGAAATTAGCGAGGTTTACGAACTGAAATTTCTGGAATATAGCGACGTTTACGTTGGCCAGACCGGTAGAAAATGAGGGAACGGTTTTCCAAACACATCTGATTTTACAAATATGACAAAAACTAATTCCTACTACGCCAGCCATTTAAATGTAAACAAACATAAATCCGAAGACATTTCCACAACATTAACATTGATACACTCAGACACAAAAGGACGAAGTCAGACAAACTTGAACAACTCGAAATGTACAAACATAAAACACAAACCCTTATAAACGAAAAAACAAAATTCGCTAGTATACCTCTATTCAACTCCATCTTCCTACAATTACAATAACCCAAAATCGTAATAAACAATACCCAATACACCTTAATCAAACAACTTTCTAGTTTTAAGTGCATTAATGTTATTTGTAAATCGTATATTACATGAATGTCAAATAGCATGCTTATATGACTTATATATTTATAAATTTATATTGTTTATTTCATGCTTGTTTAACCTTATATTTAAGTTTGTATGTCAAAGAATGTTGTACATGAGTGAATTGTGAAATATGAATTGTATATTACGTTAATGTCAAATAGCATGCTTATACGATTTAATTGTTTAATTATTCCACAATGATCAACAACTTACATAGTGGTCTTTCGTGATTAAATATTGCTCCTATACTAAGATAAACAATGAAAACATAAGATAGTATGGGCAACTAATTAGTATTGTAAATTTCCTCTAAAATGTAATTTAAGATGCATGTCTTCACATTTTCAGTTTTGGAAATGTTATAGGTTAGTAGCTAGTGAGGAAGTTTTGTGTTTGGTTATACCTATATTTATGCTTTAGAACGTGTTTTCCAGTTTTGGGGGCACAGTCATGTGTATTACATTTGTGTACAGACATGTTTATTCTATTAAAGACTTCTTCCCTTTGAGTGATTGTTTTTGCATGTACCCCCCATAGAACAGTGACGACGAGGATACTTCTATTGTCATTATGGCTCCGATTTTCAATACAGAGATAGACGATTTTAATGTATTTATCAGGCAACTGAAGCAATTTATTCTCACCAACAGCACTCTAATAACTACAGATGACCAGAAAAGAGGTATTTTATTAACTAATATTAACCAGATAATTGAAGTAATTGATCTTGCATTTCCAAGGATCCCGAAAATATAAGTTTCGATGAATTAATACGAATAGATCTGGCTTTGCGGCCGGGGCTATTTTTTATGATGCCCAGCTGATGGAAAATGAAACTGCAACAGTATGGGCCGCCAGGTTAAAACAAAGGATCCTTTTCTCTCAAGATATTACTACCTTTTCTATAGATGATAGTCTTCTGACGTTGGCAGATTCTCTTAAAGCGCCCTTGAAAGTCCAGAAAGTTTTTTTAATTCAGATATTAAAATTTAAGCAGGGGATAGATGTAAACCGCCTGCAGCAAGGTAAGGTAAAATGCATAGTGTGTGCATGTTAAGTCCAAATGTAAGTTTATTAATTACATTTGTGACTTATGTAACTAAAGGCCTCTTAAAACAAATTTGTTTCCCTAGGAAGAAACAATCTCAGACTTATAATATCTCTTCGCATGGGCAGGACTCTCGAGAACGTTCGGCAGTAGAGCACACCGGAAAAGAGGGCGGAAATAATAAGGTTCAGAAACTTGTTTTTTTTAGTATGAACCTTTAGACCTTAGATCTTCCCTCCTATAAAATTGAATGTACATATGGAAGGGAAATTATTTTCCGCAGAAATAGATAGTGGGGCGGGAATTTTGTCCAATGTCGGAGTACTTTTATTTCACGCATTTTTCCAAAATTCAATTAATTCAGCTTAATGAAGTTTTAAAATTTTACTCTGCGGACTTTAATATTCAGTCCTTAAGGCTCCCTTAGGGTGGGGGCAACAGCTACAATTGGAGTTTTTAACAATTCCTAAAGATGGGCCCTTGCTCTTAGGTAGAGAATTCTTTCGGAAATTTAATTTCGGCATAGTAGAATTAAATACGGCTACAATCTTGAATACAAATTCTTGAGAAGACCAACTATGCAGGAATTAAATATTTATGGATCGGCTAGGCACGTTTAAGGGACCAAAATTAAATCTATATTAGAAAGGGGAGATATCCCCTAAATTTTTTAAGCCGCGGAAATCCCTTTATGCGCTTAGGTCATTAGTAGAAAGGGAGTTGGACTGGCTGCTGAGTTGGGCATAATTTCGCCAGTATCTTTTAGCGATTAATGGGGTACCGTTATTGTGCCAGTGTTGAAGAGCGATGGTCTTATGTATATGTGGGGATCATAAAGTAACGCTGAACCCCTTTCTTCAGATCAGCAAACATCCTTAACCTAATGTTGAGTCAATTTGTGGGTCTCATGGGGAAAGAAGGTTTTTCGAAATGGATCTAAACCATGCATACTAGCAATTATCATCATATTCAGCAAGGAAGCTCGTCACTATTAATACCCGTAGGGGATTATTTACTTATAATAGATTACCTATTGATGTCTCACCGGCTCCTCAGGAGTTTCAGAAAATAATGCAGTCGGATTTTAGATGGGTTGGGTGGAGTATGTGTGTTATTAGATGATATTTTAAGTCTCTCTAGATAAGCATATAGTCACACTAAGAGCCGTGCTCTTTTCAAAGGCAGTTTCAAAGACGATTGTTCAAAGACAGCCTTGGAACTTCATCCACTATATGATCTGATGCGAAAAATAGGCAATGGAACTGGGATTCACAGTGTAGGATATGAAAAACAAGCTTATAGAAGCGCCTGTTCTGGCAAATTTTAATCAAGAGTGGCCAAATCATTTGTATATAGATGCTAATATGACCGGAATTTCGGCAGTATTGAACCAAATTCAACCGGATGGCTGGACTAGACTGGTGTGCTTTGCGTTATCAGAGACCCACAGATACATAGAGAAGATCTATCTATATTTTTCGGGATTAAATGATTTTATTAATTCCTGTACAGCTCCCATTTTACAATTCACACAGACCACAAGTCCCTATTGGCCATATTTGGTCCCAAAAAAGGCATCCTTATTATGATTCCTCAAAAGGCATCCCAAATGGCATTCCTCTCAAATTTTGATTTTAAAATCAAATATGTGCCCTCTGCAAAGATTTGTGTGAATTTTCCGTCACGTGAGATTGCAAAAAATAAACAGGAACCAGTCCAATCTTTGGATACTGTTGATCAGACATTTACTTACTTCAATTTCATTCAATCCTCTTACCCCACATTAAAGCAGCAGGTGCTGGAAACCGAAACTTCGAAAGACGTTGTTCTAATTCAAGACAAATACTTCATTTTAAATGGGTGGCCAGAAGGTAAATTGCTAGATGCAAATCTCAAATCTTATCGTGCTATTACGTCTGGACTAAGTGTGGAATATGATTGTATTTATGGGTCCCAATTTGGTTATTTCCGAGTTGGGTAAGGAGTCTGGTATTAAGAGGGATACATAGTTGCCATTTAGGAATTACCAAAAGTCAGATTAGCAAATTTTACGTTAGCAAATTCAACGTTTTGGTGGCCAGGGATGTCAAAGGAGGTTCGATCATGGGTCATGTGTGGAATTCAAGCATCACCAAACCAAGCATCGCTAGTACCTTGGGAGTGGCCTAATCATGCTTGGGAAAGAGTTCATATAGTCTTTTTTGGGCCCATTCAAAGTTTTTATTGTATAGTCCTTACCGATGCTTATAGTAAATGGATAGAAGCTTCAATTGTTTCAAACATAACAACAGAAACCACAACAAAGGCTCAATTTGCTCGGTTTGGAATACCTATACAATTAGTAGCGAACAATGTCCCAGCTGACGGATTATTCCAAGCCGTGAAGTATTAATATTGTTATATATATATATATATATGTATATAAAATAGTAGCCTATGTTTTGTTTTTTGTTCTCTTGTTTTCTTGTATATTTTTTTTTTTTTTTGTAAATAAAGTCGTATGTTATTATTGTTGCAAGCAGGCGAGAGGTTCAGGGCGGCTGGGGCCAGGCGCCCGGTAGAGTTGGAGTGGGGCAAGTAGGTGCGTGGAAGTGTCTCGACTAGCCGAGGGCGGGCTAGATGCTTGTGGAAGGGTCTAGGCCAGTACCGGCCAGGCGCCCGGTAGAGTTGGAGTGGGGACGTGTCTCGACTGGTCGAGGGCGGGCTAGATGCGTGTGGAAGGGTCTAGGCCTGCCCACCCCAGCGTATATAAATGAGCCGGCGTGCAGTCCAACAGCAGTTCTTTGGACGCAGGGCTATCTGCGAGCGTGTTTACATCAGTGATAATTCAAGTGTGACAGTGTGGATACTATTGTGACAGTCTAGGATAGTTTAGTGAATATTTTAATAGAATTAGTTTAGTTAAGTGAATAGTCTAGTGAATATTTTAATAGAGCTAGTTTAGTTAAGTGAATAGTTTAGTGAACTATAATAAGCGTTTTAAATTAGTGTTAAAATAAAGACGAGTCTAGTAGATATTGTGTTACTTATTTATTTCCTAGTCTGACCTACAACGAACTCGTAACAATTGGTGTCAGGTGCGGGGGTCAGACTTGGAAAAACGTGAAGTGTTTTACAGAAAAGTGACTTTGAACTCGAAGTGTGACAAGATGGTTGTGAAGAAACTAGCCGAACTGACTGTTCCTGAACTGAAGAGTGAGCTCGAGGAGAGAGACGAGGAAACCATCGGTAAAAAAAAACAGTTCTTCAACAACGCTTAAGAGATGCGCTCGAAGCAGCAGGGGAAAACCCAGATGAGTATCTTTTCGAGATAGATTCTATTAAATCTCTGAAGGAAGAACTAAAGGTAGATATAATTCAAAATTCAAAATCATTGGAAGAAAAATTAGCTCAAAATTCCAAATCATTGGAAGACAAATTAGCTCAGAACTCCGTATTATTGGGAGAAGAACTAAAGGCGGACTTAATTAAAAACTGCGAATTTCTGCGAAAAGAGTTAGACGAGAAATTAACAAGTCAGTTGATGGAAAGTGCGACATCGTTAAGAGAAGAATTACGCGAAAACTCTCAAACACTGAATGGAAAAATATCTGCAATAGCGAAACGTCTGAAGGAAGTCGAAGAAAACCGCCCTGGATCGATAACCCCGGCAATGCCTACATCAGGACAGGACATACCTACATTTGACGGCAAATCAGCCTGAGAGGAGTATCTAACGTTATTTGAGACGGTGGCTGCAGTGCATGAATGGTCAACGAAGACGAGGGGCTCCATGTTGAGCATGTCACTACGTGGTGAAGCCCTGCAAGTCCTCCGAATTATTCCTATGCAGGAGAGACAGAACTATGATGAACTTGTCAAACATCTGGAAATGCGATTTGGCCAACAGCACATGGAGCCTGTCTACAGGCCGCAGTTGAAGAACAGAATCCAGAGGCCGAATGAAACCCTACAGGAGTTCGAGGCCGACGTAGTGCGACTGGTCAAGTGCGCTTACCCTACAGTTCCGGATGATGTCTACGAGAGCCTTGCAATTGACAGGTTCCTGGATGGGCTTCGAGAAGCCGAAACTCAGCAAGCTGTGAAACTAGCTCGGCCCCGAACATTGAATGAAGCCTCGAATTTGAAGCGGTGAGGCAGTCAGTGCGCGGTCCCGCTCGGATCCGTTCTGTGGAAGGCACCACGGAAGAACCACGTTTGCCAGCACTGGAGGACATTGTGCAGAAGGTTCTCGACGCGCTAAGGACCGAGAAACGTGGAGTCCGCTGCTGGAACTTTGGAGGACTAAGACATCTGAGGAGTCGTTGTCCTATGCCTCAGAAGCCCAGAAAACTAAAAAGGGTTGGCGGGAAGGGGCAACCGTCGATCCGTATTACCGAGGCCCCAGAACACCTCGCTGGACCGAACCACCGAAATGCCGATGCCCTGTCAAGAAGACCCTGCCAGGAAGAGTGTAGGCACTGCAGTCGACTGGAGGAGAATGCGGCAACAGCTTGCAGGGTTACTGTCACCGATGACAACTGGCAGATCACTGAGATCCGCAAGGAGCAGGAAGAAGATCCAGACCTAAACAAGTTGCTGAAATGGAAGAGAGAAGGAAACAGGCCGACCTGGGAGGAAATTGCTCATCTCTCTCGCAGGCTGAAGTCATATTGGGCTCAGTGGGACTCCTTACTCCTGCAAGATGGTCTTCTGAAAAGAGTCCTGGAGAGTGAAGACGGAACGTCGAACCGACTTCAGATAGTGGCACCAACGAAGCGGATACCTGAGATATTAAAGTTACTCCATGACGGAACATCTGGCGGACACTTGGGTGTTCGGAAGACACTGGACAAGATTAGGCAGAGGTTTTACTGGCTTAACTGCAAGGACGATGTAAAAGACTGGTGCAGGAAATGCGTGGTGTGTGCTACGGCCAACGGACCCCACCGAAGGAAGAAGGCACCCATGAGGCAGTACAACGTCGGAAGCCCTTTTGAAAGGATTGCAGTTGACATCGTAGGTCCTTTTCCGAGAACAGATGTGGGAAACAAATACATTTTGGTGGCTATGGACTACTTCAGCAAATGGGTGGAGGCCTACGCTTTACCCGACCAAGAAGCGTCAACAGTAGCAGATGTGTTGGTCAAGGAGCTCGTGAGCCGTTTCGGTGTGCCCCTTGAACTCCACTCCGACCAGGGGCGGAATTTTGAGTCGACGGTTTTCCAGGACATGTGCAAGATACTGGGAATAAGGAAGACGAGAACAACTGCACTACACCCGCAGTCTGATGGGATGGTAGAAAGGATGAATAGAACCATCGGAAAGCATTTGTCTAAGGTTGTCTCCGACCATCAACGAGACTGGGACCAGCATCTTCCTTTATTCTTGTTGGCGTACCGTTCCGCTGTCCACGAAACAACTGGCCTAAGTCCTGGGAAAGTATTGTTTGGACGAGAATTGAGACTGCCCTGTGACCTGAAATTCGGATGCAGACCGGATGAAGAAGTGGCTGGGGAAGACTATGTGTCGAACCTCCGAAGAAGAATGGACACCATGCATGACAGAGTTCGGTCATCTATTCAGGATGCAAGTGACAGGATGAAAGACCGTTACGATATAAATGCTGACGATGGGGGTTACCAAGCGGGGGACCTTGTGTGGTTGTTCGACCCTAAGAGACGTCGAGGTTTTTCACCGAAGCTGCAGCGCTCTTGGGATGGCCCGTATGAGATTGTCAAGCGGATCAACGATGTCATATACCGCATAAGAAAGAGGCCGAACGGCAAACCACGTGTGGTTCACTTCAACCGGCTCGCACCATACCTGGGAGACTCGCCCGATGAGCAGAACATTCGAATTTGCAGAGTACCCAACGAAGAGCCAACATTCCACGAGTTCATGGAGCGACAGGACATCAGTCACGAGATTCGTTATGGAGTCACGACGGAAGTTGTGCTGGACTTGGTTGAATCACCCAGAGAACACGCACTGGCCCATTGTGCTGCTCAGGACATATTAATGTCAAGGGGACTGAGCAGAGTAATCCAGAAGAGGTTTGGCCGACCCAAGATTATGGAGGACCAGAAGCCGGCCGTTGGAAGTGTCTTATACTCGGAGCAGAAGGGGCGACACCTGTTTTACCTAATCGCAAAGGCACGCCCCGGTGAGAAATCCAGCTATCTCAACTTGTGGAACTGCTTGCTCAACATGCGAGACCATCTCCTGAGGCTCAACCTCACCAGGCTCAGCGTACCCAAGCTCGGATCCGGATTCGACGGGTTAGATTGGCGAATTGTGAGGAACATGCTCGAGGTACTATTCCAGCACACCGGCATCGCGATTCAGGTTTGCTGCTTCAATCCGTGGGCCAAGAAAAACACGAAGGAAACTGCCGATGGCGTACCAGTGGAGCAGGCTGCTCCTACCGTCACCACACTTATGGATACCTGTTCCGGGACGGAACAGTCTTAAGGAGGAGGTAGTGTTGCAAGCAGGCGAGAGGTTCAGGGCGGCTGGGGCCAGGCGCCCGGTAGAGTTGGAGTGGGGCAAGTAGGTGCGTGGAAGTGTCTCGACTAGCCGAGGGCGGGCTAGATGCTTGTGGAAGGGTCTAGGCCAGTACCGGCCAGGCGCCCGGTAGAGTTGGAGTGGGGACGTGTCTCGACTGGCCGAGGGCGGGCTAGATGCGTGTGGAAGGGTCTAGGCCTGCCCACCCCAGCGTATATAAATGAGCCGGCGTGCAGTCCAACAGCAGTTCTTTGGACGCAGGGCTATCTGCGAGCGTGTTTACATCAGTGATAATTCAAGTGTGACAGTGTGGATACTATTGTGACAGTTTAGGATAGTTTAGTGAATATTTTAATAGAATTAGTTTAGTGAAGTGAATAGTCTAGTGAATATTTTAATAGAGCTAGTTTAGTTAAGTGAATAGTTTAGTGAACTATAATAAGCGTTTTAAATTAGTGTTAAAATAAAGACGAGTCTAGTAGATATTGTGTTACTTATTTATTTCCTAGTCTGACCTACAACGAACTCGTAACAATAT
>JAAEAF010002352.1:0-16770 GCA_011037195.1 Triatoma infestans
AATTCCCCCGCGAGAGAGAGAGCAATTCCAAAGAAGAGAGCCATCAGCTTTAAAAGAGCAAAGAATAGAGACAGTCTAAACTCAACCTTCAAACAGGACACTTCAGGAATTGCTCTCGTAGTATCAGTGCCAGTTTCACAATAAATTAAAGAAGTTTATAATACCAAATAAGTTGTTATTATTATTTTAACAGAATATATTTATTTATATAACAGTTGTGTGTTCTTAATTATTCTTAATTCTTATAATCTATTTCAAGCAAACAACCAAGCCCTTTTCGCTAAAACGCTACGCCACAAGCTACCTATACACACATCCACACCATAACATTACATTGGTGCCAGCTGTTTGGGATATTTTCAACAAGAATCCACAAATTTACAAGTACGTAAAATTTCCAATTTAATAATTAAACTAATTATCCATCAGATAATTTTATTAACTTTTAAATTAGTTTCTCAGCGGAAGTATCTAAATATTTCCCATAATTGAATTTTTATTGAATTTCATTTTTGTAATTTGAAAAATTTTAGTTTTTGAAATTGTTGTATTTGCACCATCCCTTGTGAATTTGTATTTCCCAAATGTATAAAATTAACGGACAAAACATGAAAATCGACGCCGCTGTAGAATATTTGCTTGCTCAGCAACAATTAGCCAATCCTCCTCCCACCCCCAGCAATCAACCAGCTAGTTCTTTAAGAAATTTACAATTAATTAATAGCTTACCCACCTTCGATGGCGAAAATTCAGCCAAAGTGTCCGATTTCCTAGACCAAATTAGCCATTGTGCTAGTCTTTCTGGCTGGGACGACGCTGCCAAATTAGAAATATTAGCACTTAGACTCTCAGGGTCTGCAAAAATCTTTTACGACACCCAGAAAGCGGAATTACAACGCCAGGGTACAACTATAACGTATCCTCTATTTTCAGAGCGACTTCTAACCCGATTTCGTAAGGAAAAAACACCCTTAGTCCTCTTACAACAGATGACTAATATTCAGTCCTTGCCCACTGAGTCTCCTGAAACATTCGCGGATAGGATTAGACATATCCAATCCGCCATTCATTTAAAAGCTCAAGCCAACCCACTCGAGGCCTTACAAACAATTTTAGATAAACTGGCCACTGATGCATTCCTGAAATCAGTACGAACGAAGCTACCTCAAAAATTAGATGAAGCACTTTCCTATGCCAATGCCCTAAAAGAAGTTCAGGCTTCTGAAACAAACCCCACAGTTTTCGCTGTTACTTCGAAAACTTATAATCGTACACCCCCATCTCCTTGTCGTTACTGTGGACAAATGCATTTCCACAGAGAATGCCCGCATCGAAATAAAAGTCAGAAGCCAACATTAAAGCCAACTTCCACTCGTAGAGTTTTTAATCTAATAAAGAACAGGCCATGCCGCTATTGTTCCGGTCCACATTTTGACGTGTACTGCACCAACAAATTCAGACCAAAACCTGGTACTAACTTTGGCAAAATGCCTAATAATTTAATATTCCAAAAAATTTCAATCGCAGGATATATAGTAATAATCGCTATAATAATAATAATAGTCAATATTATAGTAACAATAATAATCCTCGAGTTAATTCAAATAATTCACGATTTAACTCTTATTCAGATAGACCCCAGTATAGTCATAATAATAATGGTTACGAAACTAGCAATCACCTCCAAAATAGGCCCACTTGCCAATATTGTTCAACATTTGGACATACAGCTCGTAATTGTTTCCAAATACAGCCCAAAACGAGTTAGCCCTCAGTCGCTTTCTCGAAAAACTGATATGACTATGGCGCAATCATACCTGCTTCCATCAGTCCTGTCTAACTAGGTAATACCTAACTATGGCATCACGTCCCTTCATTTGCATGCGGACAATGTCAAAAATTCCAAATTTTCTGGCGAATTCATACTTTCGCAATTAAAAGGCAATTTCCAATGAATACTTGTAGAAACATTCTTACAGGGCAATCATTAATTTGCGCACGTATCTAACACTTAAATGCAACATTCAATTGTCAACTAGTACTCAAACACACCAATTTAGTACTAATCGCTAAGTTCACTAAAATTCCTAGTAACTAGCCACAAAATTTCTGTCCACCTCGCGCACACAATACATACACAACTATACGTTGAATCTCTTGAAATAATTCTCAATCTATCACACTTCTTAACTTTACATACTACACCACATGTAAATGTTATATGTAACAATAAATGTATCAGGTTTATATCTAATTAAGTTGTTGCAATAATGACATATTATTTTTGTTTCAGCACTGAAAACTATCGTACTTCGAGTCATAAAATTATACCGGCTTTAATATTTGTAATTATTGCATTGTATATTTAAATAATAATTGTAATTTATTTTATTTTGCAGAAATCAAGATCACCAAGTGAATTCGTAGTTACTTTTGATGAGATGATATTAATATTTTTTTATATATTGTATTTACCTAATTAATTAATATTTTTTTCAGTTCGCCTTAAAAAGAAATTAAATAATTTGTATTATTCTTGTACTTGTTTATCATTTGTATTTTAATGTTATTTTTAATGTTATTGTTAACTTAAGGTATCTAGAAAACACAGCAAAGCTGAAGAGCTGATGAACATACAGTCGGCTTCACCCTTGTGCATACTCCCTCAAGATATATATTCATCTTTACTTCTTAGCTTAATAATTTTTACACTAATATTTGTTGAAATTTAAATTTGTTTAACCTCTCTTTTACAGATCCAAGAATCTTCGTCGTCTGCACGATTGCATGAGTATGAATGTTATTGCATGCGCATGAATTTGATTGCATGAAAACTGCATGATTAACTTTAAGAAATTGAAATTAACAATAATGTATTTATGTATAACTCTGTATGATTATTTCCAGAAACACAAGATTTCTACAAAAGGAAAAGATCTTCATCTTCTCATACCCCTTGCGATCATCCTCACATCCTTGCGCACCCTGCACGCTTATTAAATAAATATATTTTTTTTATTTGCGTATTTTGTGTATTTATTTATTTGTTAATTATTTTTGAAATACTTAAGAGTTTTTTTTTTGTCCATATAGAGTTAATTCAAGAAACTACATACACACCTACAGTACCGACTTGTCTACCCATTGCCAGTCACATCTTCATCAGCAACACTCTCACTCGCCAAGCAGTGTTCGCCTGTCAGCCTGCCACCACAGCAACGCTCACCCACTCACGCAGCGTTCGCTCCAGTAGAAGATATTCAAACACCACAGCAAAGCTCACACATCCAAGCAGCGTTTGCCGCAGAAGAAGATGACTGCAGCCTACAACACACGGCCACCTTGCAGACGTTACACACACACGCCTCTCGATAACTTCCAAGCCTCTACAACTCCAGATTATCTCCCAAATTTTTCGTGCCGAAAAATTTCTCCAGGAGGGGGGATAATGTAGTGAAATAACAAAATCGAAAAATAATAGTTTAAAGTTTCTGAATATTTTATAGTATCCAAAATTGTATTTTTGTTAATATTTTATAATTTTTAGTGCTGTGAATTTACCTTCAAAAAGTATGTATTTTAGAACCAGGTATATTAAATCTGGTCATTACTAAATAGAAAAACAAAGGCACGAAATCCCGTTA
Organism: Triatoma infestans; assembly: GCA_011037195.1. Taxonomy (NCBI): domain Eukaryota; kingdom Metazoa; phylum Arthropoda; class Insecta; order Hemiptera; family Reduviidae; genus Triatoma; species Triatoma infestans. Next base: position 3,645 of record JAAEAF010002352.1, read on the forward strand.
GGGCAAACCTTTGTAAGAAAATTCCCCCGCGAGAGAGAGAGCAATTCCAAAGAAGAGAGCCATCAGCTTTAAAAGAGTAAAGAGTAGAGAGTCTCACATCAACCTTCAAACAGGACACTTCAGGAATTGCTCTCTAAATATCAGTGCCAGTTTCACAATAAGTTAAATAAGTTTATAATACCAAATAAGTTGTTATTATTATTTTAACAGAATATATTTATTTATAAAACAGTAGTGTGTTCTTAAATTCTTATTACTTCTATCTCAAACAAACACACAAGCCCTTTTCGCTAAAACGCTACGCCACAAGCTACCTACACACACATCCACACCATAACATTACAACTGCCTATCACCGGACAGTTAGCTGTAGAGCCTCCTAGAAAGAGAAAATCTAAGAACATCACTGCTGGACTTGAACCCCGGATTCCTGATACCGGGCTAGCACGCTACCACTGAGCTAATCCCTTCCCTGAAATTCCACAATGTCAATAAGATATGTATTCTTGATGTAATTTTAGACTAAAACTAAGGTGTTTACTAACTACTACGTACATTATGATTGTAATTGAGTATATATACACCTTAATATAAAACCAAATATATTGCTATATTGGTTGGAGGAAGTTGGCTAAGCATTATAAATTGGTAGTTGGAATAACATCAAAGTTAAAAGTGGAAAAATTTATCATAATAATTTCCTGAAAAGTGCCTATTATTTTGTATGGGGGTAAATGGCATTAAATATCGAATGGATGGACACATGCAATAATGAATCTTTTAATATATTTAAATAATATCTACAAAACGTTTCATATCATCGACATGGACAATCCGGAACATGTCAGGAACAAAAAAAAATAAGCAACCCGGATATTCTAACATTGCAGACCATCCACATATTCAATGTTCCATATCAGTTGAATATGTATCAATTTCTTTATTAGACCAGTCCCGCTCATCTACTATTTCTGATAAATTAATTTCTCTTTGATTACATTTTTCTGAAAGCTTACCGATTCAGAGCACTGTCTAAGAATGCTAAACTGCAAGTTTACACATCCATAATAAGACTTATGTTCTTATACAATTGTGAAACGTAGGTCTTGACGGAGGCCAATGAAAAACTATTAAATGCATGGGAAAGTAAAAAAACCTTTGAAAATTTTTCGGCACTGTGTGCAACCATAATCACTGGAGAATAAGAAAAACGATGAGCTCCGATTTCCATATGATCAGCCGGATAGAGTGGTCTTTATAAATTGGGGGAATCATTAAACGGATGGAGCCAGAACGCTTTCCTCGACAGATACAGGTACGGAAAACTGTGTGGTGACCGGAGAAAGGGATGCCCGAGGATGCGTTGGCGGCTACAGTATATTGAGGTAAATCCGGCACAACTTCGAGTGAGGCGAGCGGAGAGTGGCAACAGTGTGAAGTATCTGTGAAGAAGACCTGGTCCTTGAAGGACCCGTAGCGCCGGAGAGAAGAAGAAAAAAAAACGACAATAGATATTGCAGCAAAATACGTTTTCCAGATTCAATTTAACCTTAAGTTCTAAGGCATGTTTGCATTTACAGTTTTTGAGAAAACCTGAACATAAACAAACAAACTGGACATTTTGTAATTCCATTGCCCACAAACTGTAATAGGCTTCTTTAAAATCTTATACTGGGTATTTACTTAACACTAATATCAGTATTATGATAATAAAAATGCAAAACAAAGCAAGCATAACACAAGTTACAACATAAACTACAAACGCAAATGCGATTTAGTTGGAATGAAATATTTGGTTGTGATTTTAGTTTCTGTTGTTCCTCACTAGAAATTTATTGTTTTTAATTCCTATTTTGTCGGACCGACAAATGGTGTATCCTATTTATTTCTCTCCTCTAGGGAACCCTTTTTTTTTTGTTTAATGTTCCAGCATTAAACTAGTTAAATATTGGGTTTTTTCAACAACTGATGAAACACTAAAAAAAACAAACCGTCAATTGCAGGGATCACAATAAATAATAGGGATATAGGGATTAGAAGAGATAGGGCTAGGGATTTGGGGAGAAATATATTTTAGTAATTCCCTAAAAAGAGAAAAAATCTTCTGGAATGAGACACACCACGACTTCCCCATGCTGCAATTAATACAATTACTGAATCCATGAATTTTCTTTAAACTTGGGCATTTTTATGTAGATGCTCTCACATAAATATAGAGATAATGTTTGTGCCACTTTGTTAGTACCAATGGCATCACTTGAGTGTATTTGCATTAAATCCGGAAGTCTATCGCCTCTTCCTTGTTGTCTGATCACTAATTTGTAGTCCTGTTCTGTAGCTTCCTAGCAGTTACAAACCTTCTACATGAGGCCGTAAATTTTAGAAACCTGCCAACCTAGCCGATGTTGTGTTTTCTATTCCCTTCTCCAGGTTTCCTTCTATAACTGCTTGTCTCCTGATGCCGCTTTATTACCCTAAGATATGGATGACTAATAAACCCCTAAAAGTTCTTGCCTAGTAAGTTTGGGTTCACCATCTTCTAAAGACAATATGCAAAATGTCTCTTGTCCACTTAAGTTTCTTGAAGTATGTCCTCGATTAGTCATTTTTATTAAAAAAAAACAAAAAACAAAAAAGTAACGTTGGCAAAAGGAAATAAGTTGTAGCTTCAGTAAATACGTATTACAGACTTGAATTGAGGTGAATTATTGGTGGTATGATCTTTGACATTATTACAATTGAACGTCGTTGTACTAGCTTTCAAGGTATAAACATTGCAATTATGGGCGTAACGTCGGTTTCTAACAAACCACTGACGCGGTCTCAACCCGGAAACTCAAGTGTTTTTCATGAAAATGGCCGCCGGAAACCTAAAAGATCATTAATACAATAATATTTACATAGAATAGTTAGTTTATTAGATGTTGATGGAAGAAATAACCTAGCCAGATAACAGTTTTTGAAGGTTCAAGCGAGGAGTTGTTGTTTAAGTTTGAAGCGAGAAGTTGTTGTTGTAACAGTTTTTGTATGTGTAATACACGTTGTTTTGAAAATAAATAAAAAGTTATAATTTGTTATCCCCTGTGTACTCATTGGCTTCCAGAGTTTTCATATTTAACATAGTGGCATCCCTTATGGGGAAAACAGGAAAATGAGTGCACATTTTGCAATATTAAAAAAGGAAAGATCACAATGGAGAAGGTTGTTCACGCGGTCAGCTAATGAAATTGAAAGGTTATTAGAACAAAAGGAAGATGAATATTTGCAAGTGGAATTAAAGAAGTTAGAAAACAAGGCTAATGAATTATTTACATTAGGTCATAAGGTAAGAGAACTTTTATTTACTATACCAGACGTTACTGATGAACAAATAAGTGAAGAGTATGATAAAGTAGAAGTCTATCAAGACAGATTTATAACTTTAAAAAATCTCATAGAACAGAGAATAGTTCAAAAGGAACAATCGTGTTTAAAATCAGATCAGTTAACAGAAGTTTTCGCTATCTCTACTAATAAAAAATGTTTACGATTACCTAAATTAGAGCTGAATAAATTTAGTGGAGAAATCAAAGAGTGAATAGGATTTTGGGCCCAATATAAACGTATACACGAAGATGAAGAGCTTCTTAAAGAAGATAAATTCCAATGCTTAATTCAGTGTACGAAAGAAGGTTCTGAGGCTAGTATATTTCTCCAAAGATTTCCTCCGTCGGCGGAAAATTATGAAGTGGCAGTCGAGCGAATGAAGCGAAAATTTGGGCCAGACGATTTGTTGAAAGAGTTTTAAATACGAGAATTATTAAAAGTAGTGTTCGAACAGCTCAATAAAAAGAGATGTGCTAACCTAGCAGAGCTATTTGACAAACTAGAAACTCAACTCAAATCACTCGAATCTTTAGGGGTGACAGTAGATAATTCTGCTTATTTCTTGTACCCCTTAGTAGAATCTGCATTTCCGGAGGAAATTATAAAAGTATGGGAAAGAAAACAATTAACTTACGAAGAGGATAAAAATCAAGAAGAGGAAAATAAACCGTTAAAGAAACTGATGACGTTTTTAAAACATGAAGTAGAATGTGAAGAGAGAGTATCACTTACTCGCAATAATTTTGTGAAAGATGAAGAAAGAGGATTGTCTAAGATTAAGGTAAGATCAGTTCCTACAGCCGCAACGTTAGTCGTAGATAATATTACTGCTTGTGTGTTTTGTGATAAACCGTCACATAAATCACAAGATTGTTTCTCCGCTAACAATTTATCAGTTCAAGAAAGGTGAGAAAAATTGAGTATAAACAAATGCTGCTTTCAATGTTGAAACAAGGTCATTCAGCACGTAATTGTAATAATTTTGTGAAATGCTTTATATGTAGGCGAAAACACTTAACCGTTATGTGTCCGGAAACGAAGAAAGAAGAGAAGAAGTCCTCAACAGAAGTTGGAAATAAAGGAGAAAATGTAAAAGCTGAAAATCAGACAATGTGTCTATCACAAAATAATTATTATGAGGTAACACTGTTGCAGACGTTAATGGTGAAGGTTCGTGATCCTCGTAAAGAGATCATTGTCAGAGCGTTGCTTGATTCAGGGTCACAAAGATCGTACATAAAGAAAGAATGTGTTGAAAAATTAGGGTTAAGTAAAATCAAGGAGGAGACTTTCTCACACAGTCTATTTGGAGGGAGGAAAACGAAACAACAGTCACATAACGTATATAAAATTAAACTACAAAACTTACAAACTGAATTCTCTTGTGACGTAGAAATATTAGAGCAGAAGACAATATGCACTGCACTTCCTAAAGTAAGCGATAAAAAATATTTAGATGTTTTGAGAAAGAAGAGTATATATCTATAAGTGACCAACGATGGACCGAAATGGAAATATCCTTACTAGTGGGAGCAAATATTTTAGGTAATCTGCTAACAGGTAAAATAGAACGAATTGATGATAATTTGGTAGCTGTAGAAACAAGAATAGGATGGACGTTAATGGGCTCAATTCATACTGAGCAATGTAGCCATAAACAATTAGGAGTAACTAATTTACTTATGCGTGAAGCAAAAATATCAGATCTATGGCATCTTGACATCCTAGGAATAACAGATTCAGCTGAAAATAAATCAAGATTAGAATTGAAGGAATCGGTAATGAAACATTTTTTAGTTCAGTTTCGCAAGATGTGACGGGAAGTTATATGGTGCATATGCTTTGGGTAGAGGGTCATGCAGTTTTAGGATCTAATCTTAATTTAGCAGAAAAAAGGTTAGATTTGATCTATAAAAAATTAATGAAGGAAGGACATTATGAAGAATATGATAAGTGTATTTAGAGATTGTTGGCAGAAAAGATAATTGAAGAGTGTAACATATGATGATAAAAGTGATCTTTATAACAAATAGGTCAATTTACCTCAGTCGCCAAGTTCAATACAAGCTAAAAGCAGAGTCCTTTAAAATTTGTTACAATTCCTAGGTTAGAATTATTAGCTGCAACTATAGGAGTGCGCCTTGTAGAATCTATAATCCAGACTGGTTGTTTTAACGAGAACATTAAGGTTTATTACCGGACAGGCTCTGTTACAGTCTTGTCTTGGATAAGGAGAGACCTACAGTGGGGTGTTTGTCAATAATAGCGTAGCGGAAATTAAAAAATATATTGCAGCACATCAATGGCAACACGTACTAGGATCTGAAGATCCAGCAGATTTGCCTTCAAGAGGATGCAAAGCTAAGCAATTACTTCAGAGTAAATGGTGGGAGGGGCCTGATTGGTTGTATGAACCTTCAGACAGGTGGCTTCACCCTGAATGTGAACCTGATGAAAAGGCCGTAAACTGTGAAATTCTACAACGTTGGTTTCAATAGATAATAAATGAAAATGGAGTGATGATTATTTAAAATATTTTTCATCCTATAGTAAATTAGTTAGGATGATAGGTTGGATTTTTAGATTTATCACGAATTGTCAAAGGAAATCTACTGACAGGACACTAGAAGAATTGTCGATTGAGGAATATCAGAAAGGAGAAATTCGTTTACTATCATTAATTCAAAGGGAGGCATTTGAAGATACTTCAAAAATTAGAAACATTAAAACTGTAATAGATGAAAATGGTTTGCTAAGAGTACAGTCTAAGCTATTATATGGAGAAGATAGTGAAAACTTCAAGAGGCTGTACTCTTACCTTGTGATCATAAAATTGTTGAAAAATTGATATGGCAGCAACACCGTCTTTTAAAACACGCTGGTATATTTATTGTGATGTGTGAATTAAGAGAAAGGTATTGGATAATTAAGAGCCGAAAAACCATCAGAAGAGTTCTAAATCAATGTACTGTATGTAAGAGATACAGCGCTAAGTCTGTACAGACGGCTGATCCTCCTCTGCCTTTAGATAGGATTCGCATGAATGCAGTTTTTGAGGCAACTGGTGTTGATTTCGCGGGGCCGTTGTACCTTAAAGATGAACGGAAGACGTGGATTGCATTGTTCACCGTGCGGTTTTCAGAGCTGTTCATTTAGAAGTGGTAGACTCGCTATCAACAAGCGCATTTATAATGGCACTGCGCAGATTCATAGCGAGAAGAGGTCGAGTGACTACTATATACTCTGATAATGGAACCAATTTTGTTGGTACTTATAATCATCTGAAGGCTATTGACTGGAATGAAGTTGTTAGATTTTCATCCATCAGACAAATTAGATGGAAATTCATTCCACCAACCGCAGCCTGGTGGGGTGGCTGGTGGAAAGATTAGCTGGTGACTAAGCAATTGTTAAGAAGAAATTTGGGAAGAACTTGTGATATTGGTTTGTGATTGCTAGGCAACTATTGAATGAATGACCACTCACATACATGTTAGATTCAGCTGATGAGCTCTCCTGCTATGTTTATCCGAGACTTAAAATCATGATTTGGACAAAGTGTAGGCCACATAGTGAAAAGATGGAATTACGTTCAGACTGTAAGAAAGGAGATGTTGTGTTGATTGGATCTGACGAGAGGAAAAGATGGAGTTGGCCTTTAGGGCTGGTTTTAAAGCTATTACCTGGGAGAGATGGTGTCGCTGATCAGAGTCGCCAAGCTTAGAAGAGGTGAACTTTATTTATTAGAAGTATCAAGTGACTTGGTGCATCTATCTCAAGACATCACCGAACAGAAGATTCCTGAGGTGGAAAGGAAGTCCTTTCGTGGCAGAACTATTAAGTGTTTTTTAAGTTAATTGGCTTATTTACATTTCATCGTTTTGTTATTTAGATTTATTAATTAACGTTTAGAATTCTCCAAACGTTAAGGTGAGAGAATGTTGGAAGAAATAACCTAGCCAGATAACAGTTTTCTGAAGGTTCGAGCTAGTAGTTGTTTGAGTTTTATGTATACACGTTTTTAAAAAAATAAAGATATAATTTCCCCCTATGTACTCATTGGCTTCCAGAGTTTTCATATTTAACACTTTTATACATATAGTTGATACATTTAGTTATACACGGCAAATCCCTGTTATCACACTGTTTGACAAATGCATCCCGATGATGGGCGAACGCCCGAAACCGATCGTTGATCACAAAAAGAAGCAGGTTATCACGGAAAATATCTCTGATGCTTTCCAGCTCTGTGGAACCAACCACAACAAATTAATAACATTTAATAGGGCCAGTTTTAGCTAGAAACGGTATCCCATAAAGAAACATTTTGGGGCCCTTGCTATACGCCATTATTCAATAAACTTAAATGAAATACTTCCAACAGGGGACAGGATGATACAGTATGAACCCAAGAAGAACCGCGATAGTGTCACAACTGTAGGAGCATTTTAACTCACTTCAAAAGAAAAGAAAATGATTACAAAATTATGATTTATAAATCATATAATAAAAGTTCATTAAGAGTGAAAATTAAAAGCAAGTAAGTTTCTATGATATTTTGTGATCTAGATGCAAATAAGCTGTGCTCATCAAAATTATAAGTATTTAATTATTATCTATGATTTTATCTATCATAGCATGCATCGTTTTGTTGCTTCTGACCGTCAGATTTAAAGGCTACAAGGCTCCGATTGCGAATTGAGTTCAACTTTCTGTTTCTGTCATGCATCACACTGATGACAGAAGCAACAAAACGAAGCATGCTACTCCAGATAAAATCATCCAGCATGTTATCCAGCACTGCAGGCCCAACCATATATTCAACAATTTAATTATTTCTATAAAGTTTTATAACACCAAGGCTCTTAAGGTGTGTGGTTGCGGATAAGGCTAACAAGGAAATAAACTAATGTGTAACTGTGTAAATTTATTGCCTAGATAAGGCCAGTATCAATAAAAGTAAATAAAGTGTATACTTACTTCTTTTATACTAGGTATTGCTACCGCTAAAAGAACTGAAAATTAAGTATTACATGAAGACTTTATGGTAAATTCAATAAATAATATTTACATTCGTATATACAATTACTATCAAACAGTGATTATTCCTATCTCTTTATAAAACTTGCTGATCGTTTAGTCCCAAATATATAAAGTTTGATTCAATTATGTGAAGTGGACATTATTCTATATGTGAGAAAAGAGAAAATCTTTTTGCAGCAACTGAAAGCAGCAAAACACTTTAAAATATTATCCTAATTGTTAGATTTTTAATTCTAGCAGTGCAATATTTTAATTTTTAATTGTTTTTATAAACACATATTGTATCCACGTTAAAGAAATTGATCATTCAGAATACAATTTTATGTATGTGATTAGTATCCTATGTACTACGACTGTAGCAAACTAAAATTTTAGCAATGAAAATTATTGCAGATAAACCGTGTATAAATATTTATTTATCATATATACTTTATTACACCTATCTGATAGCTCTGTTGGTGGGGATTAAGATAATGTTTATGTAGTATGGAAAGCAACGTTTTCCAGGTCGGTTTATAGTAACAATGTGCTCTTCGTGGTGTTCATTGGTTCCGCTATGGGCGGTCTTACAATTTATACCTGCCGAAGTTCTTACACCACCCTATTTTAATATTGCAAGTAATAGGAAAGTAGAAGCATCATCAACCTGTGGTGTTGGCGTTGAAGGACCTGAACTTTATTGCAAATTAGTTGGTACTAGTCAAAATTTTTGGGATTCCGATAATACAGTCATTGATGGTCAGGTATGCAAGGCATTTGACGCATATATAACAAATTTGTTTCATATGCATATAAAATTAATTTTAATGATTAATTAGCGCTATTTCTTTTTACTGTCATATTTATAAGAATCAATGTATTAATAATTATTAATTAATAGGGAAGGGATTATTAGCTCAGTGGTAGCATGCTGGACTCCACGAGAGATCACGGGGACGAGTCCAGCAGTGCTACCCTTAGGTTTCTCTTCCCAGGAGCCTCTACAGCTCACTATTCAGTGATACACAGTGTTGTGTGTAACGAGAGAACATGGACAGGAGGCCGGCAGTACACTGAGAAGGCTCCAAACGCGAATGACCAATGATGTTGATGCGCCTTAAATTAAAAAAAAAAAATCTGGTGTGAAACACCACCCACACAACCTTTCTCTTACTCCTTTCAAAATTGTAATTGACAAATTTTATAGTTAGTGTACCAAGTTTCGTCGGAAACTGAAAAAAAAATGTCCGGTAAGGATGGTAGAATTGTATAATCAACTATGAAAGCACTTTAGAGAAAAACCTAACCCCACCCCTCCCTCAAAAACCCCTTAAATGACTGTATCAGGAGAAATTTTTCAAATAAAAGTTGTAGCTCTTTATATATGTAGTTCACGTTACTCTAGTTTAATAAAGAAAATCGTTGGAGCCGTTTTCGAGAAAATACCAGAAAACTAAAGATACATTTCAGTAAAAACGCACTTTCTGTCTTCTGATATTCTTCAAACTCGGCATTTCAATGACATATTAATTCTAATTAATATTATTTAGATGAGAGAATTGTATGGTAAACTGAAATAGCACTTTAGAGGACAACCCACACACACACACACACACCTCCCACAAAAGTGCCCTTAAACGAATTTTCCCAGAGAAATGTTTCAAATGAAAATTGCAGGTTTTTGTATATGTAGTTAATACATCAAGTTTAAGGAAAATCGTTGCAGCCATTTTCGAGAAAATTGCAAAAAAAGTGAATAAAAAACCATCGGTTGTGGAATTTTGACAGATAACGTACTGTCAGATCAGATCCCACGGTGATACCCAAACGGAAAATAAATTTTAAACTTTCTGTGATTTTACGTTTTTGAGATATGCTGTTCATACACATACACAAAAACCACTTTTTTTTGGCTCAGGGGACCTCAAAAAGGATATTTCCGGTGAAAACTCGATATCGTAAATTTGGCACGATTACTAGGAGTAAGAGAAAGTAAAAATTAATTGTTTATGGTCGTATGATTCACGTATGGCACGTGAAAACCTGGAAAAATCTTTAATTAAAATATACACTCTTCTTACTATCAACTATTTCTCTTGATGATTAGTGAAAATCTCTAGCCGATTCTTGCTTTTCAATTCTGACTTGAGCTGCTATTTGTACTTTAATCTCGAAATCAACGTGAAGTGGAGGACTAATAAGATAAGCGACGCAAGCCCATGCGGGGGTCGGGAATACTAAATTGGAGGGAAATTGTTAGCCATAATGTACTTCTTCAGAAGTGAACTTCTTCTTCGGACAGAGCGCGTCGGCGGAGTGGTCAAATATTTTTAGTTTTCAGCAAAATATCTTTTCCGAAGTTTACAAATTGAGTTATGGCTACGCTATGTAACATTTCTGCTTATAAAAGTTCTATTGTTTTTTTTTTTTAAATTTTTCTAGAAATAGTTATAGATAATTAAAGTTTAGATCATATGTGACTACCATGAACAATACGATAATTTTTTTAATTAGAACATTTTTCATATTTCCTGACCAATTCAAACTTGACGCAATCTAATAAAACTGGATTGTAACATTTAAAATTAAGGTTTGTGTAATGCAACCAGTTAAGCATGTCCAGCTAATTTCTAACTTTGGTTGTTTCAAATAATATTTTCATATTTTATTTCCTTAAACTCTACATAGTAATTGTAATATTGTCCGCAAGGGGTATCTCTTGCTCACACCCCACGGGTTACCACACCTGAGTACTCCGTGCACTTAATCAGAACAGTACACAATACACTTAAAATACATACACTCTACCCTTTACAGACAAGGACAGACACAGTACACAAACTAGGGTCTCCGTCTCTAGTTAACTGGCGAAAGCAAAGGGAGAAGGAAGGGATTAGCACAGTGGTAGCGCGCTGGGCTAACAACATGGAGGTCCCGGCTTCGAATCCAGCATGCTGCCCTTAGACTTTTTTTCTTCCTAAGAGCCTCTACACTCATTGTCCGGTGATGGACAGAGTTGTCTGTGCTAGACAACGCTCCGCGTGAGAAGGCTCCGGAGGGCACCACAATAGATCTTTCAGGTCGCAATAGATCTTTCATACAATAATCCCCTACAACCATCTACAATTGGAATCTTAAAAGATTTAATGAAATTTTTGTCTTTTTTAAAACTTTATTTCATTTAAATCCCCTGAGCTGCAGTTTTTTCCTTTTATTTTCCCTGCAATATAAATCCCCAACAATAATATGTCAATTTTATTTATATTGAAGGGTGTAATGTTTATCACATTGGAACTTCAATCTCATTTGCAAATATGTATATAAAAAAAAAAAAAATCTGGTGTGAAACCCCACCCACACTTTCTCTACTCCATTTCTCAAAATTATAATTGACAAATTGTTATAGTTTGTGCACCAAATTTAATGAAACATGTCGAAAACGAGAAACCTTTCAGTAAAGTTGCACTTCCGGTTTACTAATTTTCTTGAAACTCGGAATTTTGACCATCCATTTATTTCTAATTAATTTTGTTTGGATGATAGAATTGTATAATCAACTATGACACAGCACTTTAGAGAAAAAAATAACCCCACCCCTCCCCTAAAAATGCCCTTAAATGAATTTTTTCCAGAGAAATATTTTAAATAAAAATCGTACATCTTTAGATGTGTAGTTTATATACAAAGTTTCAAGAAAATCGTCGAAGCCATTTTTGAAAAAAATCGCGAAAAAGTGAAAAAAAATCATTTAGTAAAGTGTTAAAACAAAAGCACTTCCGGTTATCCGACTTTTCTTAAACTCGGAATTTCAACAACATATTTAATTCTAATTAACATTATTTAAATGACCGAATTATTTAATAAACTGAAATACCACTTTAGATGAAAACCTAACCCCACCCATCCCCCATAACTGCCCTTAAATGAATTTTCCCAGAGAAATGTTTCAAATAAAAGTTGTAGCTCTTTGTATGTGTAGTTGATGTCCCAAGTTTAAAGAAAATCGTTGGCGCCATTTTTGAGAAAATCGCAAAAAAGTAAAAAAAACCAACAAGAAAAGTGGTACTTTCGGTTGAGGAATTTTCACAGATGACCCACTGTCAGATGCCATGGTGATACCTAACGGAAATATCACTTTCAACTTTCTACAGTTTTTTCGTTTTGAGGCTACGCTGTTCCATACACACACACCCACACCCACACACAGACCGATTTGCTAAAAAACCACTTTTTTAGACTCAGGGACCTCAAACGTATGTTTTCCGGTTAAAACTCCGTGATATCGAAAATGTGGCACGATACAATACTTCCTCTTACTAGGAGTAAGAGAAAGTAAAAATTGAATTGAATTGAATTCATTATTTCAATAGGAATTAGTTTTCTTTTTAAAACAATTTAATTAGGCCGTGAGTGTAGTGCAATTAAACAAATTTTATCACTAACCTAAATTTAGAAAGAAAAAGTTAAATTTAAGAAAACATCATACCAAAACCCTTAATCTGGGATGCTGGGAATCGGGATTAAAATAAGCAATAAAAAAATTAACTTTCGAATGAGAGTTCCAATAAATTAATATAAAATATTTGGTACTTGTAGGTTTAGTGTAATTATTCTTATATCGGGTCCTTTGCGTGGTATTTTTTTTTTTTTTTTAATAGAAAAATTGTGAAAAATCGCGGGTGAAATAAAGAACACTTTAACCCAAATTTTACTGAAATAATCCGAAATACTTGAAACC
>JAAEAF010002354.1:0-15345 GCA_011037195.1 Triatoma infestans
AGAGAGAAACACTTCATTGAACTAAACAATACAAGTGGTGCTGGCCAAATATATTGGCTTGCTCGAACACAGCGTACATAATCAGTCAAAGATATTAACTTAAACCGCAAAAGAGGGCACAATATAAAAGTAACAACAGATCCTCCACTTAACATTAGGAAATTGTCAGCATTAAATAACATAAAAAGTAGTATATGTAACCCAATAAAATTAATAACGAATTTAGCGTCAGTGAAAAAACATTATGACAAAAATGTCTAAGTCAAAATATAGATAATTTGAATAAATATAAACACATAAACAGTAAGAAAACAGTAAAATAAAAATAAGACAAAACAGTCTTGGTCGTTAGTTCAGGTAAGAGATTATGCTGGTAAGAGCTAAGCACCGTATATGTGATGGTGGACTATGCCCAAAGAGTCGATTATAATCAACTCCGCAAGATTGTGGAAATAAGTGGAATGGATGCCCAGTTTCCTGAAGAAGTCAGCAGTTTCTTTGGGGATTGTTCCCCGAGTTCCAAACCACAATCCTACAACAGCATACTGCTGCTCGCCATATTCTTCGCGGAACTTTTCTTTAAGGAAGGGAATACATTTATCATATATTCCCTTCTTCTCCTGATTCACTTTCTCCGCCTGCTTTGGGTCGTTCGTCTCAACCTTATCGTAGGGTCAACAATAAGTGCCTCTTTACTCCTTTTCAGGAAAGCTACTATGTCACATAACGTGTTGACCCATCGGTATCGATGCAGTATACTTCCTCATGACAAACGTACCCTATTTCTCTCAACTTATCGGAGATCCAGTGTTTCACATTGTGGTGGCGGCGTGTGACTAAAAGCATGCTGTATGGACAACTGCCCAAAACATGGGCTAGGGTTTCTGCGGCAGAGGGTCCCAACATCTCCTAGACTATTCCGGCCAACTCCAGGTACTCCTCGCAGGGGGGCATAATTTATATTAAGCTTAAGGGCATTCGACCACTCTGAGCCGGTAAGCATCAGCTTGCCATTTATGAAACTATTGGCTTTCGGTTCTTCCTTATAGTGCAGGACACCTATACCCTGCCACTTGCAGCTCGCCCATTCGTTGAAAGCCTCCTCTCTAAGAGACTTTCTTATGTTTCTCACACTACGAAGATCTTCCGGTGTGAACTTCACCACGTTGAGCCTTGTCGCACACTCCCCTAACTTCTTCAGCATAATTAAAAGTAGCCTGGAACACAGCATCACCCACCGTGGCTAGCCGGTGTGCAATTGAAAGATGCTGTAAAGGAGCTTCCCACTGACACCGCAAGAGTCCCAGGCCTCGAAAACGTCGAGGAGCATAAAACATAGCAGTCGAAGAGCTAGCCGGGAGTCCCAACATCGCCTTTACACTCCTTCGAATTATAGTGTCAACACCCTCCAAGAGGGTAGTTGGCAATTTGACTAGCGGTGCACATTGAAAAGGATAGGAGAGAGCTGGAAAAACGTACTGATTTATAATATTCAATTTCTGCTCCGGCTTTAGAAGGTTTGAAGTGGTCAATTTATTCATGTTGTCGGTGAGTCGAGTTATAGCATCCTCATCACGCGTTAACTCTTCTTTGTAACTGCACCCAAGATATTTTATTACTTCTCCTTCGCCAATAGATTCTATTACATCCCCGTTCTCGAGAACCAGGCTGGATTCGTGAAGCCTTCCTCCGTTGATTACTATAGATGTGCTCTTCTGAGGGTTAACTGCTAAGCCAATCTCCGTAAATATTCTATTGATACACATGATGGTTCTCTCTGCCGCTTTAGAGTTACAAGCTGTCACCGCTTGATCGTCCGCAAATCCCGTCAGTATGACGTTATCGTGAGCAGCGCTCAACCTATACCCATACTGATTTGAGAAATCAGGGTCGCAGATCTCAATAGATGCAGAGATGGTCAATAGATAGATTGAAGAGGCTAGATGATAATGGCCCGCCTTGTGGAACTCCCCTCTTCACCGAAATTGGTTCAGTTCTATGCGTTCCAACAGTTATTGTAACCCTATTGTTTCCTAACAGCGAAGAGATCAACTTGGTGAGGTCCAAAGAGACTCCTCGAGCTTCCAGGGACCTGACTATGTGCGCATGACCTACATTATCAAAAGCTCCAGTGAAAGCGAGAAAAGCTACCGTGCAGTCATTCTTCTTACATTTGGCATCCTTAAGCACAGCATTAATAATCCTGGAGTTCACATGGCATCCTGGAAGACCTTTAATGAATCCTCTCTGACAAGAATGAAAGCTAATCTGGCGCCTCAGCTCATGGTCCAAAACTTTCTCAATTATCCGACGGACTATGGAATAAACAGTGATGGGTCTTGCATATGGATATGCCTTTTCCTTTATGTATAAGAATGGTGCGCCCTCTGCGTAGAGGTGCAGGAACATACGAAGTCCTAAGCATAATCTGCACAATATCTTTGATTATGTGGACAATACCAAGAACCTTGACAGTTCGAATGAGTACGCCATCGGGGCCAGGTGAGGTATCGAGAGAAGTAGATTTTATAGCGCTGTGTACAGTCTGAAGATCTACTGTCATTATATTAGGGTTGGAAAGAACTGTTTCGTAAGTTTCTCTCTCATTATTGTTAGGCTGTTCAAAAATAGCCTTGAAATGTGCTTCCAGTTTATCAATATGTATCGGGCACTGCTTAGGGGTCCCAGAGTTCATAATGTCTTGAACAACTCCTTTCCTCCTATTATAGTAGTTGTACTGAGCTACCTCGTATTGGTATTGCTCTTGACGTTTCGCACGAGCAGCCCTGTTAACCCTCTGAGGATTTGAGGTCTTACTTGCACCTTTAGATTTTGATGCTATCTTGTTGGCCTTTCTCAACCTGTAAAAGCGAATAGCAGGGTGCTGTGGGCCGGGTAAATCAGCATTGACATCCCGAAGAAAGGCAAGAAAATCAGAGATTGCCTCGTCAATTTCTTCCAAATTAAAGTCCTTGCGATTCAGGAGATCCTTGAACTTGGTACCCCAAAGGTCCACCTTACCTTTGATACCTTGTTTACTACAGCGTTCCCCTTCACTAGATTGCGCCTTGCTCTTTAGGATGGATTGTAGCTTGATATTGTTCGCCTCCAAAGGGTGCTTCTTAGAACAGTGAAGAAGCAGTCCTCTTTTACTTTTAAATGTCATTTTGCAAATGTCACATCCATTTTGGGCCGCTTGCACCGTACTAATGGTTTCTAATTCCTCATTTGCCTGAGATTCCACACTTTCTCGTATCTCATCGCTGGTTCCTTGTCCATTAACACGTTCCGGCTTTGCATGAGGCTTCCGAGGAAAAACGTCACTAACAGAAACGACCTTGCCGAGCGTTCTACCAGTTTCATCTTCCCACTCTACTTTCACTAACTGGTTGCCTTCACTGGGGTTGACCCCGCTGCTAATGGACATGAGAGAAACAACAACGGCTTCCTGAACCGGTCCGCCAGTTCTCATCACCCATACCGACTGTCCAACTTCTATGATTTTTTTGTCTATGCAGCCATCCATTCTGCATCTACTCCGGGTTTTCAATAACACTAATGACGAACGACAAGTAAATATATACACAAACATAAATTTATATATAAATAACGATAGCACTCATATAACAGATAAATAAATAAATAAATAAGTAAATAAATAAATAAATAAATAAATAAATGGCTATTTACAATATATACAGTGGGCTAGGCCTAAAAGGCTTTGCCCTCGCTCTAAAAAGGGCGGGTTGGTGCCTCCGCTACCTCTGTGAGTGATAAGTGATTTCTCCCTTCGGCCCAGAAATAATAAAAAACAAAACTTCTGGTTACCGGCCCCGGCGACGCGGACGCAGGAGAACCACTCGCAAAGAAAAGGTTTGCCTATTCCTCTTTAGAAGGATATGAACGTAGTCAAAAATCTATCAAGATGTTAGCCAATACTAACAGCCAAAATTTCTATATTCGATATAATCGCAGTTACAAATATCTTTACGAGAGGCGCGGGGCCAATACGTCCGATATTTTTATACGTCCTCAAAACGAATTCGTACCGATGAGAATTCATTCAAGCAGCCGAAGCAGAGTGGAGATTTATTTACATGAGTGGTGGGTGGTCCGATTATTCTCGGGTAATGGTTCTATTGCACTATGTAAAACATAAGACGGCACACTATATATTCCCATGACTGTTGGGACTAACATACGTACATAAATAATAAATAGGAACAGCCACCGTCTGTCTGTCTGCTACAACAACTGGGGATTATGTAAAGATACTCTTCACTGTTCATCCCCTTGCTCATCTCTCCAGTATTATACATTGGCGATATTGACAATCTGTTTGGACGATATCCAAACAGTATGAAAACTGCTGTCTGGACAAATATTAGAGAGAAAACATATTTCTGGGGCAGGACGGGAAGGAAACGGTCCCTTCCACAAATTTCCATATCTGTTTTTATGGAACGGCCTAGGAATATTTTGCGACATTAAAGAAAGGGTTAATGTAAACTCATGTTGTTTAAAGTGCACTTTTATTGATACTGGATCGGTGGTTGGCGCTATTGCATAATGCATTCATATTCATGTGCACTATGGTTCAACTAGATATTATCCAGCTTATGAAGTGCTTAGAATTTTCTTCTTTTTTTTTTGAAACAGATTTTTTTTTGGAAGAATCTTTTTAAAACATTCAAATAGAGAGAAAATGAGATGTAGCATGAAATGCAGAGCGGAGCTATCTGACAGTTGCATCTTAACACTGCTCCCACATGAAGAGCAAAGAAACAAAAAAAATACTAAATATTATTAACATACTGAAAATTGTTTGCTCACACAAATTTATTGATTTAAAGGTCCTCAGAATTTAAAATTAAATTTTATAGAGCCCTCTAACGTTCCTAGCCGATGGCGAACCTTGCTGAAATTGTGGGGTGAGTAATGACGGGAATCGAGTGGGCGATGATAGACTTACGAGTAAAACATTTCGGCATTAAAGAAACTTGAATAAGTGGCCAAAGAATAAGAGACCAAACTGTTGATTCAGCAATGTAATTGAGCCAGCGAAAAGTTCTAATTTTGCAAACTTATTTACTACCAAATTATTGCTCTGATAATAACTATTGCGATCGTGTCAAATTTTTGAATTCAAGTTTTCTAATCGGAAGTACATGTTTTGAGGTTCCCTGAGTAAGAAAAAAAATAATCTGGTCTGAAACATTCACTTCATATTCTTTTAATACATTTTAAATAGTAAATTTGTGTTAAAAGCTTGTTATTGTTAAAGTGTAACTGTTTTATAGTTTGAGCTGACCAAGTTCACTTTCATCCCTCACCATGGCTAACATAAATAAGGCGTAAAAAAAAAATCTTAAAAAGTAAATACTAAAGTTAAAAAAAAAATATATATATATATATTATTTTGTATATAATATATATATAAATATTTTTAGAAAAAGAGACTTGTAATGTTCACAAGGAGGCGGCAGACGAAGTAGATACGTCTGTTTGTTTGTTTGTACAAGCAGACGAAGAGAAGGCAAGTGTGTATAGGAAGGCGAGGCGCCTGCGCACTGACACCTATAATATTGCTAATTGCAAGTGTCAAGTTCACCAAAGTCCTTATGTAACACCAAACTCCCAAAACAAAATTTAGTTTTCACTAAATTGGTTTTTACTAAATTTGGGCACAAGCTATGTTCCTACCCGAAGAGGGTGGGAACATGAGTACGAAGGGAAAAAGTTACTACGGGAAAGAATGGCCACTTTTTCAGGGATCCTTGACGTCACTGCAGGTAAACCTAGTCACGATAACACTTGCACTGACACCTCCACAATATTCACATCATATAAATAGGGACCTGCAGATGAAAATTTTACCACATTACCATACACAAACACACATTCACTCACACTTACAGAATTGTACATTCTACAGACGCTTACTGTCTTATCACTTGAGAGAGAGCCGTCCTATTTCTTGTAGGTGGCAGTGGAATTGGCTTTATACCCACTATCTCTCTCCACACATCTAACATCAACTAGTACGAGGAAGGGTGCGTCAGAAGCTTGCAAAAAAACACCTGTAACACTTTATCTCAAAAGAATACTCATTATATTTCTCAGAAGCAGAAATCATTAATCATTATAAACCGGAAATATATATTTTAGTCCCTGAATGCGAAAAATGTGTGTCTGAGCACCAAATATCTCCAAAAACAAAAATTACGAGAAACTTATGCTTGAATTCCAATAAAATATTACTGAGATATCGGACAAAAATTCGATCAAAATCCGGAAAAACGACTTGATTAAAGGTCTTCTTTTTTGTGGTGGTGGTTGGTTCCGCAGAGCTGGAAAGCATCAGAGACATTTTCCATGACAGCCTGCTTTATTTTGTGGTCATCGACCAGTTTCGGGGGTTCGCCCATCTTGCGTTTGTCAGGCAGTGTGATAACACAGACTTGCACAGAGCAAATTCAGTTTACCCACTCAGTGTACACACACGTCTCTGATGTTTTCCCTCCAGTTTTTCGCATATTTCTCGGAAATGACGCCAACGATATTCTTCAAAATTTGCGTACCAATCACATCATATAAAGACAACACTTGAATTTGAAAAACATTGTCCAAGAACACTGATTTTTGAAGTTTTAGGGGGCCTGCAATAACGTTAAATTGCATTGCTGGAATTCCTAGTTTTATACTTTTATATAATTCAAAGAAGTAGGTTAAGTAATACTTTTGTTTAGACATCCGCAACTGTACAAGTATAATAAGTAAATATGTTATAAGAACACAGGACATGAAAAACATAAAAGGAGATGCTCCCAGTGGAGGTACTCCCTTTTATTAATTGCCGGTGTCAAGTAGAAGAAAGATAGTCGTGGGACCAGAGACGTTTTATTCTTTTAAAATTAAGGAATTTAATTTTTTTTGTAGTTCTTCAAATTTTCTTCCTAAGCAAATAATTCGGACAATAAACCGAAATAAAAATCTAACCAAGAAAAATATTTATTTTTGCCTCTTAAACTGGAGGGGGAAATTTGCAAGTTAATTTCTATTTATTTAGGGTAAACATGTTTGCAGTAGGGAAGGAATTCTTGGCAATATTTGAGCAGTGCCGGACGGGAAAGAGTGCACTGGAGATGTGTGTGTGGTACTGCAGCAACGTGTGTGGCAAATAGCGGCGGATGGGGAGAAGGAGGACTTTATGTCGGTGAAATGTACAACCCTCAACCACCACTTTACTGC
Organism: Triatoma infestans; assembly: GCA_011037195.1. Taxonomy (NCBI): domain Eukaryota; kingdom Metazoa; phylum Arthropoda; class Insecta; order Hemiptera; family Reduviidae; genus Triatoma; species Triatoma infestans. The sequence continues at coordinate 7,252 of JAAEAF010002354.1, forward strand.
TTTCTAACAACACGAACAACACAAACCACCTTTATGGAGGTGTGAGCATCTCCGTTATACGGTCACAACAACACCGCCCTGTTTTACTGATGGTCTACATTCTAGAAAGGGTGTTTAGATAATATGTACTTGATGGTATATGGGCTATTAAGGAAGGAATAACTAGGAATTAGGGAGAGATGTTGGGTCTGGTATTCCTTAATTTCTCATTGCAGTTACTTTAAATTATCTAATTATTGAAAAAGCAAAAAAATTAATAAAAAAAAATCATGTAAAACATTCACACGACTTTCTCTTACTGTAATATTCTCTTACCGTTATAAATGACCGTTATTTTCTTCAAATTTCTAATTCTCTTACTAACATGTTTAGAATTTATTTTTACTTTCTCTCACTCTCTGCTAAGAGCAAGTATTGTTTGTAATCGCCGGATATACACGTTTTGAGGTCCCCTGAGTCTGTAAAAATGGTTTTTAGAGAATGGTGTTGGTGTGTGTGAGTATGAAGAAGGTATGTATTTGCACAAAACGTCGCAGAAAGTTCAAACTGGACATTCCGTTTGAGTATCAAAATGGAATTCTACAGGAAGTAATCTGTCAAAATATCTCAAACTACCACTTAATTGAATGGATTTTTCGTTTTTTTCAAGAAAATGGGTCCAACGATTTCTTTTAAACAAGCTATGACAATTACACATATTTAGAGCTACAACTTTTATTTGAAACATTTCTCTGTGAAAATTCATTTAAGGGTCTACTCGGGGAGGGGTGGAGTTATATTTTCTCTAAAGTGCTGTTTTAGTTGATTAAATGATTCTTTGATAAATAATATTAATTATAATTAAATATGCTGCCAAAATTCCTAGTTTGTTACAAATCGGTTGACAGGAAGTGCGTTTTTACTAAACAGTTTTTTCAGTTTTCTGTGAAGTTCTTTATAAAAACACTGATGGATTTCATTAAATATGGTACCGACTAACCATAAATTTAAGAGGTGGTAATAATCATCACTTTTGTTCCAAACTTGTTTCCGAAAAAATTCATCGAAAAATGGGATTTATTAATATTAGATTCTCCCGTTAATGTAGATTGAAGACTACAGAGCATCTAGTAAGTTTGTAATTTTAACCGATATGACTTGCACTAAGATAAAGTGGTGTCAGTGTTTCACACCACATTTTTGGACTGTTCTGGCCAAGTTACAACATTAAATATTTATTTAAATATCATTAGATAAATAATGTAATCAAGAGTATTTATGGACTAATGTAACAGGACGCGAATTAGAGGATGAGAAGTAACGCACAGCTGAAAGAATTGTACTAGCAGTGAAACTTTCCTATGTAAAGAGGGCACGATTGAGATGCACTTAGAGGAATGCCGAAGAATCTAAAAGGTTAGATTAGATTAGATTTTGTAGGGGTAGCCTATCCTTTCTACTCCACTGCAATTGGTCTATTGTGGCATCCATAAATTAGAGTTCCCTCTCCAGTCCTGTCTGTTTAATTGGACTTTGGAATCTGGATAGAGACTCCTGATAATCCCTGAAAGCACCCACTAGACGGAGCACTCTCTCAAGCCCTGTCTGTTTTATTAGACTTGGAAGCCCTGGCTTGCAGGTGTCAGCTTCTCCACTCCAAAAATCGAAATCACACGCACATGGAGCCCTTCACACTGACACAGTACGTGCAGTGCTGTTTCTTCTTATTCCTGACAGAATCTAGACAGGCTATCCGTTGTCAGGCCCATGCAATGAAGTGTTTGTTAAGTCTACAGTGGCCAGTAAGAAGGCCTATAGACACGCTCACAGCCGTACAGACTTGTTGGAGTAATTCTGGAGTAAGTCTGGGCGAGTAAACTGTTAATAAACGTTTTCGCCTGCCTCTGGCCTGGGGTACCCACCAATCTTGTGATCGCTCGTGCACCCATGATCTGAGGGCTGCACTCCTGAGGCGCTTTGCAGTGTTGCAGAAAGGTTCAGGTCCAATGAGGGTTCCAATAGAGCCCTCACGGGCCAGGTGATCTGCCGCCTCATTGCCGTTTTAATGCCAAGCTAAAAAAAACTTATTTTGGCTTCTAATTTCATGAGTATACCCAAGCAATCCCACAACAGCCTTGAGCTGACCTGATACGAACTATCAGAGCCGCCTGTACCTAAAACGTTGCTGGGAACCCCAAAGTTTACAGGAGGAGAGCACGGCTTTCATTTTGGTGGATGATTTGAAGAACGAAATCTGAAAAATCAGTGCCTGGGTTCGCAGCCAACAGAGACCTGTTGCAGGATGTACTAATGCCTAAAAGGATAGGCAGAGGTGATATTAGGGAACGCTCAAATAGACCAGGGGGATTTTGAGAGTTAAGTTGGGTTCGTAGGTTCATGGTGAGCGTTAGATTGTCCACGGCGACGACATATATGGAAGAGCTTTGGGAACTGTCGGCTCTGGGAACTGCTTATGAGAACCAGACTTTGCTGTATGCCCTGAGGTCTACGTGGACGGTATTCACCAGATACCCTTTTGAGTGCGGACTAAGGACCGCCGGGGCATAACCATTTCTTTTTAATCTATTCAATGCATCTGAAAACTTATAGAAGAGAAAGTGGCGTCAGAAGGTGGAAGACAAGAGCCCGTGGTTCTCAGTCACTGAGAAGTTCCAAGTCCTTGAGAATTGTAGCGCTCGGAAGCGAATGAGACAGTAGAAGATTTAGTTATGTTTGATATCGTAATGTACAAATCAATTATGAAGGAAATGCAGCATGAATGTGTAAATATTTTTGACAACGAAACATGAGAGAAAAACAAAATAAAAATTAAAAAACGTAAAAATGCTAACAATGTTTAAATAAATAATTTAAGAAGAATGTTAAAAGAATTTAAACAGAAAATAAACTGTCACCTGAATAATTTAACTTTAATGAAAGAAAACAAAAGCGCGTGCATTGAAGGCGCCAGTAAATTATAAGGCGCCAATAATTTTAGGTAAACATAACTCTGTAAGTATGTGGCCGGAGCGGAAATAAGGAGTGGGAACTTGCAAATTATGTGAAGCGTCTTTGCAATTCATTGTGAGAAACAGTGTCTCTACATACAGCGAGACTACCTCCTCCCCTCCCAAAAGGAGTTTATCTGATCTCTTGGCTGGATCCCGTACTCATTCACTTGTTCGGTCTGCCAAAATTTCTCGTTTATTTTTTACCTTCCCCATAGTGGCAAGAGAAATCCACAATGATTGGAATTGAACGGGTGACTGGCTAAGAACAACCAACGCCAGATGGTAGCAGCAGTAAGACAATTGCGGGAATTGTACCGGCTGTAGCTCCTCATCCCAGGCTAGTCACTGGAGAGACCAACCACTTTCTGTTCCTAGTCGGAGCATTGGGTGGGTAAGACACACATTCACTATTCTCCCAGCTAGTACACATTGTGTTGTTTACCAACCTCGAGCCAACTACATGTTTTGCTCTGCTATGGGGATGTAGACAGGGAATGAAGTTGAGTACATTGCACTCAAGGTGTGTGTGTGTGTGTGTGTGTGTGTGTTTAGTGAAATACCGTCGCCGTTGTCGGAGGTTGAGGCATTATTCAGACAAAAGGTGATCCGGTTGGATGTTAGCCAACCAATTGTACTCCCGCAGATCGTAGAACCAACAATCTCGCCTCCATTTACTCTTTGAAAGTAAAACCTACTCAATCGTCTCCTCCTCCTAGTTCTTTAGACATATGTTCATTACTGTACGCATATAAGAAAAACTCACATTTTAAACAATACTACAATACTAGGGTACTACGATAAGATAAAGTATTGCTATTGTATTAAATTTTCTAAACTAATTAGTACTCGTATATTATGCAATATATCATGGAAACAAAAAAATCGCAGAAGCTAAAACTTGATATTGCTTCAGGTATCACTATCGCATCTAACATGAAGGTTTCCGGCAAAATCCATGAGCCGGAATGATTTTTGTTCAGTTTTTTACGATTTTCTCGAAAACGGCTCCAATTACTATCACTTTTATTTGAAACATTTTCCTAGGAAAATTGATTTCTTCTGGGCATTACTAGAATTTAAAATCTGGAGAAAATCTGTCAATCAAAATTGCGTACTTACAGAATAGGTTTCTATTGATGGTTTTTTCTAATTTTCTCAAAAAAGATGAAATGAGTTTTGTGTAAACTTGGAATGCTAACTGCACACACATACAAACGGATCATTCTTAATGAAACATTTGTCGGAAAATGGATTTTACGTAGTTCCCAGGGGAGCTGGATAACGTTGAACATCTAAATTGTACAACAATTACTTTGGGGATTTGATGTTAGTTCCAAATGGCCTACCAGATAATATGCCACTCTTCACTACCAATATTTTGTGTGAGATATTACAGGATATACAAACGTTCCAAATTTGAAGAAAATATGTGAAGAATTTTGGTACACGTGCGAGAAAGTCATGGTGAGTGCTTCAATGAGAATTTCGGTACAAGTTTGTCTACAGCAACATCAACACTGATCTATATCACTCATAGCTATTGGTCTGCAACTACGCTGAAAAAGTCTACAGGGGCGAACAGTCCGGTATATACCAAGCCATTGACGCGGTCTCAACTTGAAGATTTTGTCATGACAATGGCCATGGGAACCTGAAAGATAAGTTTCACACTAAATCTAATAGTTCAGCTCTTCCACAAACCTTTCGCAAATTAATATTTCCCAACAAATATTTCAAACAAAAGTGATAGGCATATCCTCTAAGTTCAGTTAAATACCTACAAGTATGCAGAAACTTATTTGAGTCTTTTCCAAGGAAACCGTAAAAAAGTAGAAACTAAAGAAGAAAGCATAACTTTTAGCCCTCTTTCTTCTTCTTTTTTAACTTGAAAACGCAGATAACGCACAATAAGGATTTGAATGAGAAATTAAATTTTCATAAAACTGGGAGTATTAGTGACATCAGTGGAGGTGAACGGAAAATAAGAAATAAGGCTGTAAAAAAGATTCTCCCTTCTAAACAGCTCTTTATAATGATTACCAACATAAAAGCACTATTATACCCTGTAACACACACAATAATAATAATTACATAAACACACTAGTGATAAAAACAGCCACGTGAGGGCATAGTTTATCAACTCTACAGTTTCTTTAATTTTTCTTACTTAACATAGTAGTAAACGTTATTTTTCAATTTAGAAAAGAACAAATTAAATATTATTAATCCATTGAGTGAAAATGTTTCCGTTTATAACCATCAAATTGTTTTTATTACCTACCACTGAAATAAAACAGCCGATTGCTTCAATATTCTTATTATTTTATTAATTTGTTTTGTTGTCTTCTTTTGTTTGAACATTATAGGCTATTAAAAAGTATAAATATAGAAGGCTGTGATATCAGTTTCCATTACTTTTTCAATTAGTTTAAATTGTTTGTTAAAAATTAGAAAAAAAAAAACAACTTTAGGCCGACATTTTTATTGACAACTCAATTTATATACGAATGAAATAATCTATTTATATGAAATTATATCTGTTTAGGAAAGAAATTATTCTGGCCAAGTCGTGGGCACCCTCCCGGTTGGTTTTTTAATTTGAAGGCCCCGTCCTCAGCAAATTACACTCTCTTAAAGTGTTTTATTTTTTTATTATTTATTATTATTATTTTTTTAATATCTAAAAAAGTTCCACGTTTCTCTAAATTACCGTCCTAATATATATAATTTACTAGATCATTTATGTGTAATTATTTTGATAGGCTTTAGATAGTGATTGCAGTCAGAAGTACCGCTCGACGTTCCACAGCTACCTTAATATTCTTTCCACCGAAAAGGACATATTTAGTAACATTATCTAATTTGTAGGGTGACAAAATTTAAACTTTTTTTTATTTTTTGGATTATTAATTCCTCAAAAATTTCTCTTGTTTTGTTTTTGTTAAAGAGGAAAAGAAATAAAATTTCATCAGCTTTAGTTAATTTAATATACAAACTTTCTATAATAATATTATTAGAGATAATAATAATAATCTTTGAACACTAGCGGCGGTTTTTCATGTTTGAACACGGTTTGTGTATAGAAGTTCACAATCAAATATGAAGGTTTCATCAAATCGGTTGAGCCGGAAGTGATGGATTGTTTGATGTATTAGTTTGCCGGGGTTTTCTCAATAAAGCCATTAATGGGTTTCTTCAAAATTTACAATTAACCACACAACTCACACACACACACACCCACACACACACCACAAATATATATATATATCTATATATAAATGTTATAATAACAAGTTCTTAAAAAAATATTTTCGTACTATTTTGGAAATTGTGTTTCTTCATTCAACAGGTGTTTTGGAGATTCTGATCTTTTGTAAGAAAATCATTAGGAAAGAAAAATTGAGAAAACACGTTGAGAATTTGAGAAATCCAAATATCTCTTACTGCAATTATTAGAATTCTAGTTGAAAAATTTTCTCAAATTTGTTCTTTTAACCGTCAGTTAGCCATTGAAGCCCTAACAGTCAGTTAGTCATTGAGGCACTAACTGTCAGTTAGCCACTGAAGCCCTAACCGTCAGTTAGCCACTGAAGCCCTAACAGTCAGTTATTCATTGAGGCACTAACTGTCAGTTAGCCACTGAAACCCTAACGTCAGTTAGTCATTGAGACACTAACTGTCAGTTAGCCACTGAAGCCCTAATCGTCAGTTAGCCACTAAAGCCCTAACCGTCAGTTAGCCACTGAAGCCCTAACCGTCAGTTAGCCACTGAAGCCCTAACAGTCAGTTAGTCATTGAGGCACTAACTGTCAGTTAGCCATTGAGGCAATAACAGAAAGTTCAATTTCAAAACAAATTTATTTCGGAATAAAACATTTTCGAACCGACAGGAAGATTTCAAAACCAGTTATTACTGGTGAAAATTCCGCCTACGACTCGACTTATGATTAGTGTCAACCTCATTATGTCACAAACTAATTTCAAGTTTCTATGGATACCAAAACGTAAATAGAAAATGTACTAAGAGCTAATATTTTTGAATTAGATAATATAAAACATTATATATATCGATATATTGAGGAATGTGGAGATGATATTGATGAAAGCTCTCAATAGTTTGTTCTTAAGCTTTCTCCCGTGCGCTATCACTTGGAAGTAGTGAGCAATAAATGGATTTCTTATCTAATGTGAAGCCTAGAAAATTGTTGTGTCATTTAGTTGTGATGTTAGTGCATACTATTTAAACTATAGTGACTTGATAAGAGGGAGGGGTGAGACAGTTCATACTAGCAGAGCGCTCTCACTGTCCGGACACACCGCACACACACACACACACACACACACACACACACACACACACAATGTATACAGTAATATTTCTGTGATCTTTATTACTTCTCTATGTATTTATCTATGTTATTAGATGTTCGTAGTTACCTGACCAACTGTCTACCATTCTTGTTCAACATGTCCATCATCTTCTACTTCTTTCATATACTACAATTTAACTGTTAGTATTTTATCTATCAATTTTTATAAACGTTTTTATAGGTTTGATCTTGATACAAGGAAGTGAAGAAGAGCTTCACGACCATAGGATCCTGGGAATGTGTGCCTCATCCAGGATAACATTACATCGGCTAGTTTTTGATAACTTTTTTAGATTGTTGTATTCGTAAAAAATGTGTACAAAGTTTTATTGAGGTTGGTATTTATAGAATTTTGTTTGTTATGAGTTTATTTACCAAAATATTTATTTATTTAATTCTTGCTTTTTACAAGATGAGGATGGAGAACGCCAAAGGCGGGAGAAAGAACTCCAACAAACAACTGCTGAAAAGAGCTCTGAACCTTGACAGATGGTCAATGTAGGGGAAGGATAGCAAAACTCCTACAAGTTGGAGGCTGTTCGTTGAGCTCACTTCTCAAGAAAAACACGTAAAAACAAAGGTACTATCGTTAAACAAGGAAAGAAACCGGATGGATTTAATTGGCTACAATTTAGTTTACGATAAAAGGACAATGAGTTTTAAATCTGAGGACTTGATGAGTAGATATGTTAGCAGAAGACAGAATGTAAGATGATGTAATGATGGAAGTGATG